>JAOVVB010097557.1:0-13154 GCA_028570985.1 Heterobranchus longifilis | reverse complement strand
GTTCTCCCACTTAAAAAGATGAGAGAGGCCTGTAATTTTCATCATAGGTATACCTCAACTACGAGAGACAAAATAAGAAAAAAGAAATCCAGAAAATCACATTGTAGAATTTTTTAAGAATTTATTTGCAAACTATTGTGGAAAATAAGTATTTGGTCAATAACAAAATTTCATCTCAATACTTTGTTATATACCCTGGCTAACTAGTGGCTGACTAAATACTTTTTTGCTCCACTGTACAACAATAATTTAGTTATTTATATATTATAGTTATATAAATAATATATGAGTTACTTAAGCGCAGATAACATCCACAGTGTACAGTGTCATATTGGTTTTAATAAAAAACAAGAAAACAGTGTGTCAGGCACTTCTTAACACAATGTCAACTGACTATTATATTATACTGTATCATATTATGCAGTTAGTTCAGATGGAGCGATCTGTTTGGATGAGAAGCATTCCAAAAGTAGTGATAATAGACTTTAACTGCACAGGGTTGTTAAACTATACTGGATATATCTACAGTACTGTGGAGAGAGCAGTTACCTGCCAAAATGCACATTCAAAACCAGTCACCAAAGCACTTTCAACAAGAAAACAAGAAAAAACTTTATAAATAATCTTATATCATTATCCCATCACAGCCATGCTGATATCCAGCACAACAGCACTCCCTCTCAGCACTGTCATCTTTCCCATAAGAATGCGTTTCTCATTGGCATTATCTCTCAGAATATTGACATACTTAAAAGATTGAGAAAATAGTTCACATCAAGCCAAACAAAGCGCAAATCATCCAGTGCTTATCCACTGATCTCAGTTTACTCTTTCATTCTTACTTCAAAAATAACTACATGCCTTAAACATATTAGTATCAAGCCCTGTTTAAATGATAACTCCTTAACTTCCAAAATTAAAAACTATTACTCAGACATTCTAATATATAGATGCAGGTTACTGGGATTTTACAGCCATTATAATAAAGTTTTTGTTTCAAATAGTTTTAGCAGATAAATTAAATATTAAGATAAATATCTGGAATTCCATCTGGAATGGAAATATAACAGAATATAATGTACTGTTAAGACTGCAATAATTATTTCCTCCTGCCAAAAATTCCTCCATTCCATTAATCAAGCTTTTAGTGATCAATAAAAAGCTGTCCATACTTGTTTGACAGTTTTTATAACTACCATAAATTGAAAGAATAAATTGTACTCAGACTTGGACCTGAAGATGTTGACACTGTCTTGTAAGCAAAATTGTAACTTTCTTTTAAGACGATTTTATCCACTGGAAATTGAAAATGATTTTCCAAAAAAATTTTCTTTTCAGTCTACACCTGTATAGTAAAATCCCCAGTGTTTAAGAGTTTATCTAAATCCACTTGGTATTAATTTAACACAGAGGATTTTGGCGTAGGGTCTCAGGAAAGCCTTCTAACTCCTCACTTCTCTCCCTACACTGATACATTAGGCATTAAAGCATGTGTTTCACACCTGAACTCAAATATTGACACACTATGTTTGAGGCAAAATAAATCTATTAAAATCTTAACCTTTCTACGGCTTATCCTGTACAGGATCGCATGAAGCCTGAAGCCTGAAGCCTATCCTAGGTGACTTAGGGCATGAGGCGAGGAACACCCTGGATGGGGTGCCAATCCATCGTACAGCTGTATGTTACATTTTATTTATGTCACTATCATCTCATGTAAGTACGAACTTGCAAAGCCTCTCTTATTATGGCTTAAGTGTATTATCTCTATAGACAAATAAAACACTTTAGGACATGCTGATATTGGAAAACAGTTAAATTCCAGGAGATAAAAGGTCTCCACTTCCCACAACGATACGTTTTCTACAACAGCATACTATGTCATGTTTTATTTAAGGTTTTATATAAAGTTTTATATTTATAGTTTGATATTATAGTATGAGACCTTTCCGATATGTCTGTCCATAAAACAACCCCTGTGCTGTGCTTCCTCATTCCTTATATGATAATACTTCCTATAGCCCGTGACGGGATGAATATGCATACAAATGGCTCTCTGGGACCCTTTTGTGTAATGGAAAATGGTAATGTGATTCCTACTGTCTGTCTGTCTCCAGGTCTACACATGACTTACATGTTAATAATTTTTGTTCTTTTGATGTATGAGATGTACAGTATGTGACACAGGGCACCTGGCCAAAAGCTTAAATATGCTCACTCACTCACCTCCTATACCGCTTTATCCTGTATTCAGGGTCATGGGGACCTGGAGCCTATCCCAGGAGGCTTAGGGCATGAGGTACACCCTGGACAGGGTGCCAATCCATCGCAGGGCACACACAGGCAATTTGGGAAAGCCAATTAGCCTAACCTGCATATCTTTGGACTGTGGGAGGAAACCGGAGTACCCGGAGGAAATCCACCAAGCACAGGGAGAACATGCAAACTCCATCCACACAGAGACAGGAATCGAGCCTGGCCAGGAATCGAACTCGGACCCTGGAGGTGCAAGGTGACAGTGCTAACCCCTACACCACCGTGCCGCCCCTAAATATGCTCTGTTTGCTAATTATAAACAGAGCATGTCTGCATGTCTGTTCGTCTCTCTCTCCTGGTTCGGGGACAGTCCGTAAGTGTATCGAGGTGCGGCAGACACATCAGGCAATAATTCCTTTAATTCAACTTAACTGATATTCTGGAAAAATGTTTAGAAGTAATGAATAAAAAAGAATTCTATATATAAAGAAATCATTAAACTGGAGTGTTCTTCTTTTGCTTGAGATGTCAGCTGGAGGTTAATGAATATTTCTGTCTGTCACACATGCATAGTACTGTATATGAGTACACTGCAAATTCACCAATTACTCCTGAAGTTCTCTTAATTCTGGTATTACGCTTAAGCACTACTATTAGAAGATGTTAGATGACAACCAAAAAATTTTCTCATGTTTCGGAGTCATTAATAAAAAGTAGCGTTTACAAAAAAACTGTAACTGATCCCATACTTAGGCTCGGTGCCAATATGAAATACCAAACTGAGACTCTTAACGATTTATTTCTACGCATGAAAGTGTATACTTAAACAGCTGTATGTTTTTAACCTATCACTTTTACTTTATCTGTTTCTGTCATTACTGTCACTCTATGTGGCTTTCATGAAACCAGTAGAATTACTTCCAGATTTTAACCTTACTCTACTTGAGATTATATGTAGTCTCTTTCACAGTGTCAAAATCAGCATGAGCGCTGTTAACACTTCAGAAGAGACCTATACTGTTGCCCGAGCTTCGAAAGTCTTGGGATGTAATTTTAGCACATATCCGCCATTATTTCACCATGTTCAAGGAATGAGGCACCACGCAGCCACAAGGGAGGAACTACCTATAATGAGTTTTGCTGCCCCTGGCAACTCAAACTATTATTAACCTCTGGCTGGGCACCTTTAATCAGCTGTAGCACATGTTAACCCCCTCTAATCCAGTCTACACTGTGACCCGGGTCAATCCACATTCTCTTTGTGTTAAACAACTGCTGTGAGGTTGGTTGACACCTCAGGCACCCAGAGCCGTGTGGTAATGGTGATGGTACTGGAATGGAAACGTGACTCCTGGCTAATCCAGTAATAGCAGAGTTCATAAAGCCAAATTAGCAAGCGGGGCTGGCAAAGGAGTCCTAACAGCTGTCAGTGGACAGATGAAGTGCCACAAAAAGGGCTGCTTATACAGCAGTTTGTTTAGTGTGGTTATGTAAGTCTATTACATTTTGAACGTATTATAGTTCCATATAAAAAAAAATAATGTCTACAGTCTATGCACTTCAGCTAGTGATACTGTAAGTGAGAAAATTTCAAGTTTATTACTTTTTTGACCATTTTAAACTGTTTTAAGGATACCTCTGTTGAGAAAAAGTCTTGTTTTCAGTGACACTTTGATATTCAAAATTCAAACATTTTTTTTTTAACTCAGGTTTTTACTTAAAGCATGTCCTTTTTAATACACCTATAGCAATGCTTATATTTATTGCTTTATCCTTGTCAGGGCCAGAGTGGATCTGGCACCTATCCCAGAAAACACAAGATTTAAATGGGGTGGAATCAAACCTGGGGCAATATTACACTGCCAGTCTCCTAACATGGATGTTTTTGCGAGAAAGAAAACCTACGATTTTTGTGCATGATGAAGCTGCACAAAAAACCCCACACAAGGGCTCCAGAGTGGCGTAACAGAAACACGTTCTCCTTATAATCCTGTGATCATAAGTTTGAGTGATGGTACAGCCATCGCCATCCATAACCAGGAATGTAGCGAGCAAATTGGCTGTGCTCTCCTGCAGAAGGGGTTTAAGGGGATGGCATACCCGCACCCTCACATCAATTATGGTGACACCAGCCAATCAAGGGCAGGCCGAAGGGCAGGATAATGCTTTCCTCCGGCTGTTCCCCAATGTTACGTGAGCAGCAATCCGAAAAGATGTCACCAGCAGGGTCACGCGTCTCAGAGGACACGCTCCCTGGTTGGTACTGTAGTTGTCATCTTGATGGGAGAGTGCCCTAAAAGAAAGACAGGAGTTGCCTACAAAAAAACTGGAGCAACGAGCTGTTTCTCTAATCACAGGCCCACTAATGGACAGAAATTGTCCCAGCATTCATATGAACATGTTACAATGTTCACAGGTCACGCAGCTACAGAGATAATTGAACACAGCTTGGTTAAATTAGGAGACGAGCATTTTGTTTGTTCTCAGTAGGTTAATGCACAATAATCAGTATTTTGCCATCATACGAAAACAGACCAAGGTGTGAACTGCTGGGAAATGTTTGTATTGTTTAGCTGCATTTGAGCTATTTTTGCACTCAATGTGCCGCGCAATTTAGCATTTATAGAAAAAAAAAACCATTACATTAAAAAGTGTGAAATGGAAATCAGCAGACTTGTGACTCGGTGGTCGCCAGTTCAGTACTATTGTGACCAAAACATTTCTGATATACAGTAAGTCTCAATGTGACTACTGCTGTGAAACTCATACTGTATAAACGGCATCAATAAGAGGACGAAATAAGATGAAAATCACAGGACAACTGCAAATAGGGTAAGAGAAGTAAGCAAATAGAAATGTCTCACTTTCAAATGTCACTTTAAATTTCATTAGCCTGTCATTAGTGGACGTTCATGAAATAATCTAACATGACTACAAAGTTAGAGGATTTAACTAAGAGTGTTTTGTTTTTTCATATAGTGTGAATAAAAATGCTGTTTCAATGTCAAAAGTGTGCATGTTTGAGGATTTATACTGCCTTTGAAATCAAAACCATTTGGTTAAAAAACATCTAGGCAATCTTTTAATCTATGCAATAAAATTGTTCGTTATTATATAATCGTTTGGTCATGAATTGATATTAGATCTATGTAAAAGTGGCTTATTTTATAGTAAAAGCGAACGGAGAGTCTGCAGGACTTATTGACATGCTGGAGAGATGCTAAAGTAAAGGAAGGTTGGAGTGACCAGCAGTGCAATAAAGAAGAGAAAGAAATTACTCGGGGAGACAATTCACTCTACAGACTGACAGAAACCCTAAAAAAAAAAAAAAAACCACTAGACCCTTCACAAGACATGGACGTAAATTCTTATGGCAAGTGAATTTACAGTATTGAAAAACAAGGTATTAGTGTCAGGGCAAAAATAATTAAAGAAAAAGATTACTGGACAAAAAAAAATAATAATACACAAACATTCTCGGCTATTAAATCCCAGTCACTTAAGAGAAACATCAAATGAATTGAATTGAAATTTACTAAGAAGAACAAGGAATCCTCATGAGGAAGAGCTTTATATGCTGAACAGAGGCAACAAGAAGAGGGTGAGAATTGATGTACTACAAGATAGGAGGACTAACAGATGAAAGAAAAGACTGAGGGAATGATAGAAGAATTTCAGCAGAAATGCTGAAATAGGGTTTTAGAAGAAAGAGAGAGAGAGAGAGAGAGCAGCAGGAGCACAGCACTCTCTGTCAAACATTTCCTGTGGGAGTTTGGGGTGTAGCCGTTCTTAATGCTTTAGAAATGAGCCTGACTTACAGTGCTCACAGGTTCTGCACACACACGCTTGTGTAATGCTGTGGATTCAGACAGTCACGTGCTAAGCAGGTGGATATAAGAGTCCCTTCCTTATTCTGTAGGTCCCTGTAGAAACTCCGCAGGTAAAGCCAGACTCGTTTTTATACACTGCACTAATCTATTCTGTTCACCAGAAACACCATTCAGCTCTACAGATGTAGCCATTTTAGGTGACATCACCCAGAAAGATCCATGACAGGTCGCCGCCTGACCCATGCTCGGACCATAACCTCCGTGATGACGCTGTAAATTTGGCTCCACCTCATTATTGGCCTTGTTAGAAATGTGGCTGCGATGTTGTATATTTCCACCAGGGGGAGCAGTAACTGCTTCAGTTAAATGAAGTGTCACTCTCTGTCTAACATCCATTTAATTATGCGTCAATGTTCAGGATTTATATGCCTTTGAGACATCATTTATGTCAGATAATTTATGCCTTTGAGACGTCATGTCACTGGCAGTCATTACATGTTTTCATCATTAAATCAAGGTTCTCATCTTTGCCGCTTTTGTGTGATCTGTCACTCCCTCATACTTCCGAATTAAACCGTACACCAATTCAAAGGGAGCATACTGTAATTTCCCCTCATTTTAGTGCCAGTGTCAGCCAAAAGATATCCACTTTGTTGTCATAGTCAATAATGGTGCACCCAACATGTTTCTTCATAAAGAAAGAAATACCTGGCACAAGTAATTTAGAGCCTGGTGGTTATTACAAAGTTTTACAGAGTATAGACAGAAGACGTATAGACCAGTCTGTATAGACAGAGGCACAATCACTTTCTGAAATGTATATAATAAAGCTTATATTGTGTTATAAATTTTTCAAGAAATAAAACTGGATTTTGTTTTTATAAAAGTTGGATATATATTTTTTGTGTGTACAGTGTCCTCCTAGATTAACTTTTGTGTGTTTTGTAGACGCATACGCAGTTCATTACAGCACGACAACAACTCAAACGACTCACATTTTGACAGATACCCTTACTCGGAACTAAAATAAAGTGTAGATGGAATGTCACAAGATGACTCAGTAACAGCCCACGTTGGTACACCTGGCACCCTTTTCGGAGGTGTTGGATAATGAGGATGGACTCTTGTGTCCTCTGTGTATTTTCACTGCCGCCTTTGGAAAGCAATTAATATGTCAGGTTCTATAACAGGTTAGAATTTACTGTAGGTGGAGGAGATGATTTGATTCGGATTTGGCAAAATGTCTGAAGTCAATTTAATTGTGCCAACGTTCACTGGGGAGAGCGAGAGAGAAAGAGAAAGAGAGATAGAGAGAGATTCTGTACTGGCACTGGCAATAAGCTTTAAGGATAAAAACAGTCTAATTGAATATAAGAAACCCACAGAATAATGAGACTGGAGGGGGTAGAAACATTTTGTATAAAGCTTTTCATCTCAGTCAGTGATTCAGTGATGCAGGTCGCCTTCCATCTCACCCCAGTAACAAACAGATTATCACAGAAACTGCTGTGCTTTTATGCAACTGGAAATAGACAGAAACTTCAATAACACCAACAAATGCATTATATACACACACATGAACTAATGCCACAATAAAAGGACCTGCCTTTTTTTACTCTCCCCGTCACAGGCGTCAGATGTTTTGCATTCATCGCACGGGACTTTATGTTTCCATACACCAATAAATGCTGGGATTTCTGCCTGGAATGATTTTGTCATATTTTCATACATTTTGCATGTCTTTTCCATTCTCATACATTTGCATGCCCAATTAAAGAAAAAGACATGGTGTAGAACAAAACTATTCACAACTGTGTGAGTGTTTTCGAAGACCTGTACATGAACATTCACCTGCTTCCTTACTACAGTACATGTGCTTCTGCAGTGGAGCACGCTCTGTTCATTCTGCTCACGTCCTGGAAGATCATGCATTATCGGAGTCTACTGCTCTTTGTTTTGTCACATTCATTCTCAGTCTTGGGTACACTTTTATACAATGATTCTGCCCTGATCATGTCAATCCTTTTTCCATATTACTGTTCAAGATTCCTGTTTTGTGAGCCTCAGCATCGGTCATCCCGAGCACATGTTTAATGAGCGAAACAAGCTTATGATTAAATACCACCGATGCCACACACACATACACATGTGCATTCAAACTGTCAATGCTATCAGAATGATCACACATGAGAAAAGTTTCTATATTTCAATTCACCATGTACAAATACCATGGCAAGCAGTTAAAAAGCAATTTCTTCACAATAGCACACAATCACAGATTCCGATTTGATTAACTAAGCCATGCATCATGCACTTTTTACACACACACACAAACACAGAGATTTTTTTAAAATACCAGAGACAAGAAAAAGCAGGGGTGAAAGACAGATACATACTATCAGGCTTTGTCCCACGGTGGAGAGCGAGAGTGCGATCATCCAGCCACGGAGCTCCACTCCACACACACACACATAGACACATTCACACATCCACACACACACAAACACACAGAGAGACTGCAGCTGCTCCGGCTGCTCAGCCTACCTCTGGCGTGTTGTCCTATATGAGCAGGATCTCACAGACACACACACACACACACACATACACACGTGCGCACATGCACGTGCACACACACATACACACACACATACTAGGCACCTAGCAACCAACTGACAGAGGGAGGTTCTCTGCTAAACTTCCCACAAACAATATGAAAATTTGAGGTGAAGAGTTTTTACTGCTCTGATGCCTGTGTTTCAACCACCTGCATGTGTTCTGATTCATTTCTGCTTTATTGATCTGAATATTTGCCCTAGTCATATATAGCAGTCATGACACGTACAGCCTTTTGATCGTGTGATTCTTGGAATGTCGTTATTGATGCAATGATCATTCTTTGCATTTCTTGTTTCAGTAACCTGTAATTTGTAAAGGTTTACACCAGGGGTACTGGATTAAAATTTAATAAGGTCCGGTCAATAAGAATTTCTCTGAGCCGAGGTCTGAATTTCATGTTTATGTTAGAATTCAGATCCCTATACAGTAAATATATATGCAGTCATTATAAGTCTGTATATTAAAATATGCAATTTAATAATCAATAGCATTTAAATAATATTTAAAATATTTATCTACTTTCCTCTTTTTTGAGTCGCACTTTCGTTTGTTTCTTCCGGACACTCTGACTATACGCTGTAAACTCCCATTTATTAGAATATCCCTCAGTCCAGGTCTGGACTTGTGTATTAAGTGGCTGAGAAAACTCATTTGGAAAACTGACTTCCTGTGCAGAATGCTTGTTTGTGTTTGAATGTGCTTCCCCCACCAGATCACTGTAAATCCTGGGCATGGAGCTTAATAAATATGGGTGGAAATGGCGGTTTGGCTCAAGGATTAAGTAATCATTAAAATATTGAGTCCACCTACTTTTAGAAACATTAATTTAACTTTAAAGCATCACAATGTTAACAGATTAGTGAACGACTGCTCGCTTCTTTTTTCCATCTGATCTCTTCATTTCGTTCTGTTTCAGCAGTCTTTTTTTACACTTTCCCCATCCCGTTTCATCATTTCTCAAAAATGGCATTGCCCTTTCTTCCACCCATCTCCCCTTTTCCATCTCACTCACTCCTCTCTTTCCTCATCCCTCTCTTTCCACTTTTCACTTAACCCACTCTAATTCTCGCTCGCTGTTTCCTTTCTTTCTCTGCAGCCGTACATGGTCAGATATCATGCAGTGTGTGCTTTCCATTTCCTGCAGGATAAAAGGTCCTCAACTTCACCGCCGCCATCAGAATCACTGAAAGCTTTATATTTAGAAAAGCCATTCAGAGTGAGATGAAGGCACGGGAATTAGGGATCAAATAGAAACCCGGAAAAGCTGCAGCTCCTGGACTAATCAAATCAGACTCGTGTAAAAGCAAATAGCATCATGTTTGCACTGCATTACTAATTCCAAATATTATTAACATGTTTAATATGTAAGCATACACTTGATGGACAAAAGTTTGTGTACACTTGATCATCACACCCATATGTGGTTAGCTTACAAAAAAAGTAATCTATCTATCTATCTATCTATCTATCAATCTATCTATCTACTGTAGTTAACAAGAAAATCTTTTTTTTTTTCATACGCGCCACCTTGTGAGTCACACCATCAAACTTTAGCCCTGCAGAATTCTGTTACATTCTAATGCACAGCTTTTACTTCATTACATGCTGATAAGATCCTAACTGGATCTACTTTTATTATTATCTGTGTGTAAAATATACCCCACCATTAGTAATAACAAATAGTAACATATAGACCATTGCATTGCATAGAATTTCATCCCCAGCCATGCTATCACTTTCACAACCAGGCAGTAAAAAGGACACGTGTTGGGTTTTCAAAAATAAGTCGTTACACCATAATCCTGCCTCATTTGCCTAGTCTCAGAGGCAGAGCCCTGTAACCTGCAAGCTTTTTGTTATGTGAAGTGCATTAGCAATTACGGTAAGGTTCCTAAAAGGTTTTTCCTGCTTAGAGTCTAGAAGGATTGGTATTTCAAGAGCAGTTGTTTAGAGAATGCTATTATGCTACGCTAAGAAACTCATTTCCTACACATCCCATGAGAGGAGATTCACAGATTTCAAAATCAGTTTTTCTAAAAAAATAAAAATTTAGTCCTCAATATTTAGCATTAAATTGCAGATTTTAGTCGAAAGTCAAGTGATGCCAAATGCTTCTTTGATCAGAACATGTACGCAGATGTCAAATATCACTGAAAACCATGTTTTTACATCCTGTTGCATGTGTTGCATATATGCGAAGTGCGATATTTTAGATCAGCAGAGAACCTCCTCCTGAAAGTCTATAACACTTTATTATTATTCATGATAAGACATGAACTCTCATTTCTAATAAATAGTTTTGTCATGCTGCCTGCAAATCCTAATTGAATTCTGTAAACTGAAACTGATTCAACAACCATTATTCTTTACTTTAAGGTGTTTTTTCATGAACATTAAAAATATATATATTTTTAAACTCTTCAGCCTGGGGTTCACCTAAAACAGGCATTTAGTTTCACTGTTTTTTGGCATATCTTCATTTTTAATAAAGGTACCCTTTATAAAGAGAACACTGGTGGATGGACATCTTGGAATGATTAAAGTGATGCATAAAACTACAGTAGTAGTATATTGATTACTATTGTTTTTTACACAATCAAAAAGGTAAAAAAATAAATGTCCTCTATTAATGTCCTAATAATGATGTACGACTAATAAGGTACTGCTAATAATGTACTGGTAGTAATGTACTACTAAGATACAGATAATAAATGTATTATTTAAAAACAAAAATAGTATTGAAAATGTACTGATAGTAATGTACTACTAAGAAACGAATAATAATGCTCTAATGATATTGCAAAATATATTGCAAAAAAATAAATTAATTAATTAATTAATTAATTAATTAAAAAAATAATTATATATAGTATATAATGTACTAATATGCAGTAATAATGGACTAATAAAAATGTACTAATAATATATTGATAATGTACTAACAATGTACTACTAATAACATACTTATAATAATAATGTATAAATAATTAACTATTACCAATTTACTTCATAACAATGTACTACTACCAATGTACCACTAATCATGTACTTCTACCAGTGTACTTGTTAAATAATGTACTACTAATAATGTACTAAAAATCTTCTACTTAGAATGTACTACTAATTATGCAGTAATGATGCTGCGGGTATACTAATATACTAATAATTTACTTCACTAATGTACGACTAATTATAAATTATTATTATTAATAATGCACCGATCTTGTACTACTGAGAATATACCTATAATTATATACTGTATTAATAATGTTCAACTACAGGAAGTACATAACAAAGACAAGTACAGAATTAAAAAATTAAGGTGTTTCCTGATATCTGGGAAAGGCAGTCCTTGAAAGCTGGTGCATTAGCCGGCTTCACCAAGCCACCACACAGTGCTAGTGAGCCATGACCAAATCCTTCTGTCCTCACTGCTAGATTTAGTCCCAGCAGTATAAAAAGACAGAGAAGGCGTTCCTACTTTATTTTGTAGGAGGTAGACTTCCTTTCTTTCCCTGACAGCAAATCTTCCAGACAACCCCAACACTTAATCCCTAATACTTTACTATATTAACATAACCAATCAATTTTTAATCAGTTCAGTAGACAGACATGAACAGATGCCCTCTAGGTGTATGCGTCAGTAATCCACTCTATTACAATATGAGCTGATGATCTCGGAGTTATACAGCGCTGATTGTGTGTGTGTGTGTGTGTGTGTGTGTGTGTGTGTGTGTGTGTGTGTGTGTGTGTGTATGAGTGCGCAGATGTGTAGAGCTACAGATGTATACAGATACAGATGGATGTTGGTACTGTTGAGTGTGAGTGAATATGGTGGATTGCTCAGTAACCTTTCCAACTGCTTCCAGTTTCCTGAAGCCAAATCAATCTACTGTACAACATCTCTGTATATTCAGCTCACAAAATTCAGCCCAATTCCAACCTGAATGTGACATTGTTATGCTAAACAGATGTCATAATCCTTAACAGACTGTGCCTTTCTTTTTTTCCTCTGTAGTTCCAGCTGTCACAGAATTATGGTTTGAAAAAAAAAAAAGAGAGAGAGAGAACCAAAAGATCACACTTTTAGAAATAAGTTGCGGTTGAGTTGATTCGTGCAGTTGGCAGGTGACAGTCTCACCTAATACACACCAAGCAAGCTGTTTAGAAAGGTCCCTAGAAGCCACGCACAAAATTAGTCCAGATAAAACAGATTAGAGCTGTGTCTTATGATGGTTCAGGCTGTTTAGCTGCATCTGTTCCAAAGGCTCCTTTTGAATATTACTGCCAATGGATTTACAATTTATAACCCTAAACATACATCTAAACAAATGCAAGAAAGAAATATGTATTTTGCATAGACAAACCAAAATATACACTGATCAGCACTGATTAAATCAGCAGTGATTCAAATCACTGAGAGGTGAACACTGATTAACACTGATTATCTTC
>JAOVVB010097548.1:0-11630 GCA_028570985.1 Heterobranchus longifilis | reverse complement strand
TCTCCAGTGTGAGCGCGCTGGTGTAGCTGGAGATGACATCTCCGATTGAAACTCCTCCCACACTGCAAACAGTGATACGGCTTCTCTCCGGTGTGAACGCGCTGGTGTGCTTGAAAATCACCCTGTCTGTTAAAACCTTTTGCACACAGTGAGCAATAATAGCGCTTCTTTCCTGAGTGAACACTCTGATGTTCCTGGAGAGTTTTCCTGTATTTAAAGCTTTGCCCACACTCTGAGCAGCGATATGGCGTCTCTCCAGTGTGAACAAGCTGGTGCTGCTGGAGGTTACCTCTCCGACTGAAACTCTTTCCACATTGTGAGCAGTAATGTGGCTTCTCCCCTGTGTGAATATACTGGTGTAGCTGGAGATGACATCTCCGATTGAAACTCTTCCCACATTCTGAGCAGTGATACGGCTTCTCTCCGGTGTGAATGCGCTGGTGCTGTTGGAGATGACTTGTCTGACTGAAACTCTTTCCACACTGTGAGCAGCGATAAGGCTTCTGTCCTGTGTGAGTGCGCTGATGCGTTTGTAAACGACTCTGGCAAGTAAAACTCTTCCCACAGTATGAGCAGTGGTGAAGGTCTGTGTGTATTTCATCTTGACTGGTTATAGTATATAGAGTACTAGCAGTTGATTGATCAGTACTGGAGTCTCTTGTGAGTGTCATGTTCTTCTCCATCTCTAGAAAGGAAAAAAAAAATCCAAGTCAATTTACTGTACTGACACTACGAAACCCACTTTCTTCTCTTTAACCCACTGCACCAAAATGAATAAACATTTTGTGATCTATTGATTTTCCCAACTACATGGGAGGTTTCACAATTGTAATAGGGCCAATACATATTGTTCTATTAGTGTACTGAAAAGTAGTGCTGATTATCTGAAATAAAGTTTATTAATCAATCTGAGAGTTGGCAATTTTATGTTCTAATGACTTACATAAATAAAATGAATTAATTTACATTTAAATTACTTACATATACTATAAACAAAGCAATGTACCCTAAAACAAAATATGTTTGCTGCATGTAATACATTTTGTGACTTATTTTAAGACAAATCAATGACAAGAAATTGGGAAATGACCCACGATGGAAAAATATTCCTTATTCTGGTAATGATGACAAATCCATGGCATTGCATTGATCCTAGGAAAAGAAACGATGTGTGAACTGGTTGGAAGGAAGCCAATCAACGATCACGATCATCACGGTCCGTTTTTCTTTTAACCCACAATCAAACAACTGTCATTCAAGTCTGGACACCTAGACATGATCTTAAACTCATTATTCGGCACACCCAACTTAGCCATGAGCAGTAAGGTGTGATCACTGGTCCATTTGCATCATTGGAACAACTGTGAGAAAATTGAGAGTGCCTGGTTTCCTTCTGTGAGAACACTAACCTCTGCAGTGGCAAATGGTATGCCAAATGAACCCACACTTAATGAGATTGACCATGTCTGCATCGATCGGTGATGTACGACAGCCTTGCAGGACACTACTGTAACCAAACAGATCATTTTCTGGTTCAAACAAAATGCAATCTGCTGCAGCACGGAAGAAGTCCTAAAATTGTCCAACCTTTTACCATCAAGAAACTTAAGGACCAGGACAATGCTGCCACTTTTGCCCTTCAGCTTTCTTACCAGTTTAAGGCTCTGGTTGATATGACAGATGTTGAAGCACAATGGTAGTGACCCTGTACTATTAATCAAGCATCTGCATCCATGGAGTTCATTGCCATGGAGACCAGTGTTAAACAAGGGGGCATTCTTTCACCCTTCCTGTTTCTGCATGTCACATTTGATGAGAAAAACCACAATGGTGTCAGATACAGATGTAATCAACCGCGACAAGCAGAACTGCCTCAATGATCTTGATGTTGCGGGCAACATCACCCTACTTGGATGGTCATCACCTACAGGACCTAACATCGAACTTTCACCTGGAGGCAGCAAAAGTTGGATTCCAGATCAACACTGATAATCAAATATCATACACATAGGCATGCAGATTGGAATAACAAAAGTCAGAATAGCTGGGCATAATCTCAAAAAGGTTAAACTGTTTAAATACCTTAGACAGGATACCATCAGACAGGATGGAGATGCAAAGATTGATGTCAAATACTGAAGTGGCAAGGTCTCTGCAGTTTTTCAGCATATGTGCAACATTTGGTCATCTGCATCCATCTTGCCTATCAACAAGCTCCATCATTCTCACCACAGTAACCCTCTCTGCTGAAACGTGGAAAGCATCATCTCGTATCACCCAGAGCGTGAAAGTCTTCCATCAACATAGATTTAGACAGACACTGCACATCTAATACTTTGACCACACCAACAATTGCCATTATTTCTTCAAGGCACACTTGCACACAGTTTTTAAGAAACTGAGCAGGTAAGTTGGTGAACATGTTGAAGAACTAACCACAGATCTTCTCTGGATGTAGGCTGCCTACCCCATTTGCCAAAATGCAGTCCCAAACTTGCAAGCAACCTCAAGCAGACTTCACTGTTGCCTGCAGACCCTCATCACTGAACCACTCTCCAGGCCTTCAGCAAACACTCTGTCTCCTACTACAGCCAAATATTTCTCATTTTATCTCATCAGTCCTGAGTGCCTGCTGCCATTTTTCTGCACCCCAGGTCTTGTGTTTATGTGGATAGCTGATTTACTTAGGCTTGTTACCACATCGGAGGTATGGCTTTTTAGGCCACAATTTTTCCATTTCACTTCTGGCCAGATTTCTCCAGACAGTAGATGGGTGCACCTGGATCCCAGTAATTTCTGCCAGTTCTTTGCTGATGGCACCACTGGACATCTTCTGATGTCAAAGAGAAGTCTTGGTCATAAGATGTTTTTTGGCAACTGTAAGACAAACCTTTGTGTTCTTTTTGGTCAGCAGTGGCTTTTACCTTGTAACTCTCTAATGGATGCCATTTGTGCCCCCCGTCTCTTTCTCATTGTTGCATCATGAACACTGACCTTAACTGAGGCAAGTGAGACCTGCAGTTCTTTAGATGTTATTCTAGGTTCTTTTATGAGATCCTGGATGAGTCGTTGTAGTGCTCTTGGGGTAATTTTCGTAGGCTGGCTGCTCCTGGGAAGGTTTACCACTCTTTAAAGTTTTCTTTACTTGTGCATAATGGCTCGCACAATGGTTCACTATAGTTCCAAAGCCTTAAAAATGGCTCTGTAACCTTTTCTAGACTGATGCATGTGACTTACTTTGTTTCTCATCTGTTCTTGAATTACTTTAGACTGTGCTGCTTTTTTAGATCTTTTAGCTTTCTTCACTTTGTCAGGAAAAGTTCTATTTAAGTGATTGATTGATTCAACAGGTCTGGCAGTAATCAGACCCGGGTGTGGCAGTTCGATGTGTTACTTTTTTACATAGAGCCAGGCAGATTTTGCACTGTTCCAGAACAGCTCACCTTCGTGTCTTAAAATAACAACTGACTTTTGCTGTTGTTACTTAATTATGTAATGACATTATAATGATATATTATAAATGATATATATAAAAAAATTAAAACCAGTATTGCTCTAGAATGTAGAAAATACATCACTAAACAAAAAACATTTCATGAAGTTGTGTCCAAACTTTTGCTAGATCTTATTTTTTGTTAAATGTGTTATTTCATAGTTTTAAATAATGAAAAAAAAATATCACAGAACATTGAATTAGAAGTGTCTTTTCACGTACAGGTACACGTTAAGGTACACATGCTACCTTAAAATATACCTCAGCCTTTGCAGAAACCACTTGCTAGAGCAGGTAGAGACAGTTGATTTGATTAGATTTTTGAGCAATTTCAAGTCAAGTAGGCGTTTATTGTCACTTCAACCATATACAGTTTACTACACAGTGTAACAAAACATGGTCCTCCAGGACCAAGGTGTTACATACAACATGAATTAACAACATAAATTAATTGAAACTAACTAGCTAAATAAGAAACCTAATTAGCTGGCTAGCTGAGACAAGATCGATTGACATGACGACATGAATTAACAACATAAATTAACAAAAACAAAAAAAAAACCTAACTAGCTAACTTAGAGACCTGGCTAGCTGATTACAATAATGTTATTTATTGTCTGATTTATCTCGAGCAACTATATTTCTTAATGATTTATTTTTGTTATTGATTGTTTAAATGTTGTCTCATACAGTACAAACCAATAATCTTTTTTTTCCCTGCCAACATACTCTAGTCATGTATGTTTTGTAGTTTCTTTTCTGATAAAATCTTTTCGCATGCATTATGTTATGCTTTTAAAAATCTTTCTTCTTCATGTGACATATTAATATGCACAATTAATACAGAAGTAAGTAATTTTTGATATAACTTTTAATAAAGTACTATTATAATCTTGTGAGTGCTATTAAATATATTCATAAATTAACATCATATATCAATATTAAAGCTTTATTTTGATTCCTATTGCTCTTCCAATAAATGCTTTCCATTAACGCCACTCTTTCTAGGGATGCACAAGAAATGAGTTGTTTTTAGGATGCAAACTTTCTATTGTTTTCTATCATGATTAATTAAAGAGAAGCCTTTAATTTCACATGTGTAAATTCCTCATAACTTACATAAAAGCACTAATGACACAACTAAAGCAAAATATAAATTGGAGATGCTATCATTTAGAATCTTGTTTAATTTATTCATATGGTTTAAGCCCTAGCTGTCAGCACTAGTCACTATTCCATACTACTGTAAATAGAGTAGGATCCAGTTACTAACCCATCTCACATTAACTCACCTCCTCTCCAGGTGCTGTTATTATCTCTAACAGTCTCTGAAGAAACCGCTACATGTAGAGATGATTTCAGCTCAGATGGATAACCAGAGTCCATGCAGAACAAAACCAAGTTCTTCTTCTACTTTTGTCTTGTAGTGAGGTTTTTACTGCCACCTACTGGACTGTATGTTTGGCAAACATTAAAGAGCTGCTCACATTGCCCACAGTGCATCTTGAAAAAAAAAAATTTAGAATATCATGAAAAAAAGTTTGTTTTTCATTAATTGATTAACAAAGTGAAATTCTCAACATTCTAGATTCATGAAATAAAATATTTTAAGCCTTTTTGGTGTAATTTTGAACCATGAACATCAAAGATCCAGCATCTAAAATATTATAATATCTAATTTAAAGATTGAGTAAATTACTATTCATCACACAACTGTGCATCTCTTGGCCTAGTTCAGTACACACATGAGGAAGATCTCGGACTTGAAAGAAGTGTAAACTACAGAAGTTGGTATATTGAAACATATTCAGGGAACATTGACTGGAAGGGAAAAGTGCGATAAGATGCACAAGCAACAGAGATGACTGCAACCTTAAGAAGGTTGTCAAGCAAAGCTGATTCAATAACTTGAGAGCGCTTGGCTTCGAAAGGGGTGGAGTGAGGCTGGAGTCAGTGCATCAAGAGCCACCACACAGACGTCTTCAGAAAATGGGCTGAATGGAAGTGCTACGTTGAGGTTATTGCTGTCAGGGGGTGGGGGAGTATACTTTTCCCCTACCATTTTGAATGTTGAATGAGTGTGTTCAATAAAGACATGAACGATCAGATTTGTTTTGTGTTATTATTTTAGGTTATAAAATATTTGTCAATACTTGACATGGATGAAGATCAGATCACATTTTATGACAAAAAAATTCTTGACATTCCAAAAGGTTCACATAGAGTACATCTCTTGCTACTGTATATAATTCACACCAGATGTGTCTAATGATTACATTATTTAATTCAACCCCATTTTCACTCATGTTTAAGCATACAGTAAGTTACTTTACCATAATGATACTAGGCTGTTATTGTAAGATTTAAAAACAAATAAATGATCTGATACATTCATCACAAATACACAGATGATGGAGTGTTGGAGTGTTCTTTAGTTTATTCACAGAAAAGGAGGTATGTAAGTTCTGAGCTAAATGCCAAGAGTAAACACCAGTCACATGTTGTATAGAGAGAGAGAGAGAGAGAGAGAGAGAAAGAGAGAAGCATGTGAAAGTTAACACTGATCAGGGAAAATATAATAAAAAAAATTCTAATAGTAGTCATACGATAAAAGTTTTAAATGGTGACACCTACCTGTAAGTCTAGCATCAGTCAATGTGTACTTTTACACTTTCTAAAGTGAAATCAACCCCGCTCTTCTCCATTACAACCATAGTGCAACTAAGCTAACTAATAATACTAGTAGCATACTGTATGTGCATGAACATCTGGAACTATTTCCATGAGACAAAATACAGTAAATAAACAGGGAGAGAGCTTCTGTGCCAACATTAAAACATTTTACTGAGTTAGAACTAGCCCACTTGTCATTTTTATGAATATTCATCTCATTCATTGCGTACTTGTATAGTCTGAATTGATTTTTAACCAGGTGACCTCATGTGGCCACTCTGACTGAAAGTGGAACCACTGGTACAAGAAACTTCTTTAACTTAGTTGTCCTTAGCTAGCATTATCTTACAATGATGAATACTGGCTGAGTCTGACTGAGACATGAGAACTTACACTGCTCGATTCGTTTCTCTGTATCAACAGCATCTGATGTAGAGGATGCTGGGTTTGGCAGGGAGTCTCTGAAAAAGTCAGAGATTTTTTGTTCATTTCATGCTGTTTAGTACTCTTGCCAGCTAAGTTAAGCCAACCACATGTTTTAGTTAGCACATGATGAGTTTCAAAAGCTACCATGATTCATTCTTAACCTCATTAAAATAAATTTAACAATGCTCAGAAAACACTTCCATATACAGTAGTAAATTAGTCTCCCAAGTGCGTTCACTCTGGAGTACAGGAGTGCACATGATAAGTGTGCCGGAATCAATAACTCTTGTAAAATATTTGAACGATCTGATGAACCGTGATTTTCACGAGCGCTCTGGTCATTGATTGCAGTCTTTCTGTACTATCACATGCGCTCCTCTACTCTGGTGCTGCAGCAGAGGAAAGAATCTATAATAGGATAAAATTTTCACAGGGGACGTCCCGTCTTGAGACTGTCTGGATAAAACTAGAAATTTTAAACGACAGCGGTTTCGTCTGTGAAATCATCGCTGTAGTCTGAACTTAGTAAGTTAAGTAAAAATGCATTTGCAATTATTCTGTGTATTCTGCATGGATGGGTTGGTGTGTTTCGAGATTACACTCTTGCGCATGCATACGATGGTGGTGTTGGAAAGCAGTACGCTGAGTAAAACTCTTCCCGCACTCTGAGCACTGATACGGCTTCTCTCCTGTGTGAACGCGCTGGTGTCGCTGGAAAGTAATCGACTGCGCAAAACTCATTCCACACAACGAGCAGTGATACGGTTTCTCTCCGGTGTGAACGCGCTGGTGTGTTTGAAAGTTCCCCTCCCTGTTAAACCCCTTTCCGCACACCGAGCAGTAATAGCGCTTCTTCCCAGAGTGGACACTCTGATGTTCCTGGAGCGTTCTCCTGTACGTAAAGCTCTCCCCACACTGTGAGCAGTGATATGGCTTCTCTCCCGTGTGAACACGCTGATGTGTTTTAAGAGTACCACGCAACGTAAATCTTTTGCCACAGTGTGAGCACTGAAACGGCTTCTCTCCGGTATGAATGCGCTGGTGTGTTTTAAGTGTACAGTGGTGGGTAAATCGTCTTCCACAGTCTGAGCAGGTAAACTGTTTCTCTCCTTTATGAATTTGGTGGTGTTGTTTGAAGTTACTCAGCTGATTGAAACTCTTCCCACAATCTGAGCAGTGATACGGCTTCTCTCCGGTGTGAATGCGCTGGTGTAGCTGGAGGTTACATCTCTGACTGAAATTCTTTCCACACTGTGAGCACTTATAAGGTTTCTCTCCAGTGTGAGTCCGCTGGTGTGTTTGTAATCGACTCTGGCAAGTGAAACTCTTCCCGCAGTATGAGCAGTGGTGAAGGAACGTGTGTATTACTTCTTCACTGGTTATAGTACAAAGAGTACCAGCAGTTGATTGATCACTACCAGAGTCTTGTGTAGGCATCTTGTTCATCTCCATCTATAAAAAAGAAGAAAAAAAAAATCCAAGTCAACTTAATGAACACTCCTTGATTCAATAGCACGGATGTTAACTTTCTGATTTGTCTCAATTATGTTATATTACTTAAATACGTGTTATTGTTTCTTTTTTTTCCCCTGCCAATACACTCCCATTTAGTAGGTGGCAGTATTATATCACAACCACCGCCACCCATAAAAAGAAGACACATATAAATCACAATACTCATGTGCTTTGTGGAAGAAGGAAACAAAAACAGATTTTAATAAAATCATACATTTTAAACCATTTGACTTCCATAAGTTTATCTAAATAATTATTAATATTATTATTATAATATTATAATTAAGTGTGTGAATCGATTCTGAATTAAAAACTGACCCATTGATTAAATTAGCTAAATTGACCAACAAAAGACCAATTAAATTGCACAGCTTAAAACAAAAAATTTACCACTTCTTCCTTAGAGTTCATGGGCAATTGCTGCAATAGGGCCACCTACTGGACTGGAGTGGAGGATAACATTATTTAAACGCCATGTGTCGTAAAATCAACAAGATAAGTGAAACACAGCGTTTCAATGTAAATTAGAACCTTTAGCATCAAAACCTGTAAGAATTAATATTATTCAATCAAATCACAAATTACAATGGCCAAAAATCTAATTAAAATCAACAGCTCCAGGTAGAAAGTCCTGTTATAAGAAGAAAATAGCTCTCCTTTTCCTTGTTTTAAATTCTTTTCTAAGAAAAAAAGTTTCCCATTATATGAGTGGAGTTCAAGTCAAACCGGGACTTGATTAAATTTCTGGGGAACGAAGACGCAAACGCGATTAACATTTACAGAAGAGTTCAACCACAGTATGGTGCTGAGACTCTTAGCTGCAGTAAAATATTTGAATGGTGCAAACATTTTAAACAAGGATGTACGTCTGTGACGATCCTGGCCGAGGTCCTGATCCTTAAAAATCCACTTACAAAAGAGACGAATCTGTCCACCAACACCAGTTGCACATTACAGGAACTCGGCTGGGAGTTATTGCCACATCCCCCGTATAGTCCTGACCTCGCTCCCAGCCACTTCCGCCTGGGAAGCCAGCGTTTCCGATCATGGGTCTGGCATACTGAGAAAACTTTCCACCTTGATGGTGTCCAAGCACTAGTGAAACTCTGGGATAAGTGCATAAGTGTAGCAGGGGATTATATAGAGAAATAAAGAGAGTTTTTCAGTACTGTGTTCTGTTATTCTACAAGTCTTGCTCTGACTCAAACGCATGTTTTTTAAACATCTTCCTTGTTCATGTGAAATGTATTAGTATACAAAGGAATTCATGAAGTAATATTTGATGCAATATTTAATCAGAAAACTAGTATTTATTTTTAGATATCCGACACAATTTTTTTTTTATATTTTGCAAATAACAAATGAAATGTCCTTTTATTGTACCTTTAAGTAATAAACATTTAACATCCATGAATCATGGCCGATTATTAAAAATATTCATAAATCATAAGTCATTAGTCATGACTCAATATTAAAATTTAGTTTTTGTTCTTTAAATAAGACAATCCTTATTTTTGGGCTATACACTTTCTATTGTTTCTCCTATAGGAGTTAAAGCCAGTGATCAGCACTTGACTCTATTCCATATGAAGTAGAGATGCCATTTAGGATCTAGTCAGTAAATGATTCCTAACCAATTTTACTTTAACTCACCTCTGGATTTGAAGATCAGCAGATTTCTGATCTCCAAATTTTATTATTTCTTATTTGATCAGATTTACCAGTCTCTGGAGAAATAGCTGCATGTAGAGATAATTTCAGCTCAGCTGGATAACTCCATGCTCACATGCGGAACAAAACCAAGTACTTCTTCTCCTGTGTCTTGTAGTAAGATGTTTTAACACCACCTACTGGACTGGATGATGGGCGCACTCATTAAAGATCTACTCACATTCCCCTGGATTCTGTTCAGTAACTCTAAAATGACCAGTAAAACTCAGTAAGTCTCTAAAATGACCTTGTGATTCACACAAGGTCCAAGGAGGTGCTCTGTTTCTCTAGATCTTCACCTCTCTCTTTCTGGCTAGTCTAGGGATCCAACACCTACAGAATCAAATCTTTGATTAGTAGTGTGAACAGACTATTGGCAGAAAATGTGGACAATAATAAATATTTTAATGTAAGCAAAAAAAGAAACTGACGCACTACTTGTTGATGTCCATCTCTGCTGATATGATTACACGGCAATGCCATTCACTGGAAACGCAGCAGAAGCAAAGCAGGTCAATCTAGCATATACAAGATTCTCAGTCATTCAGGTCTTGGCTATCTCAACAGACCTGCTCAGTGGCATCTGCACTTGCTTTAAGTTTCTGAAGATGTTTAAACTCTCACCTGAAATGCTTAATCAGTACTATGTTCTGTTTTTATGCAGTTTTATTACCCCCTAGTTTGATAAGCACAAATAGTCAACATCTAATCTTTTTTAAAGTAGTAGTAATAGTCTGACATACCATGAATTTTCCTGCTGGCCCATCATGCAGACAGTGGCCCACTGGTCTATCTTCCATGCATACACCCCATAATCCTATCACATGGTACCACAGTCAGACAGTGATGATGGAGGAGAAGGCCTTGCGCAGTCTCTGCTCTAATTCATCCCAAAGGTGTTCTATTAGGTTCAAGTCCGGACTCGTCAATTTCTTCCACACCAAACTCGCTCATCCATGTCTGTACGGACCTTGCACCTGGTGCGCAGTCACGTTGGAACTGGTGTGGGGTTGTTTTTCTGGAGTCGGGCCACTTACTTCCAGTGAAAGGAACTCAAAAATGCTTTAGCATACCAAGACATTTTGGACAATTTTATGCTCCTAACTTTGTGGAAACAGTTTGGGGATGGCTGCTTCCTGTTCCAACATGACTGCACACCAGTGCACAAAGCAAGGACCATAAAGACGATGATGGATGAGCGAGTTTGGTGTAGAACAAGTTGACTGGCCTGAACAGTCTTTACAGTCTTTAACTTTACATGACAGTAACCCGATTTCCTACTCCGAGACCATAAAAATGTCCATTCTTTGAATCCATTTTGAATCCTATCTTAGCCTAAAATGTCCTAGCTAGGGGTCTTGGACTAAAAGTGATTTAGGAAACTTCTCAGAGCAACTCTGAGTAAGGAAAGTACAAAAACCTTTGTGTTAGTGAGGAGGTGTGATTGACCCCGTTGCTGATGCAGCAATTCAAGGACTGTGACTGGTTGATAAAAAAAAATCTGGAAAGGGTCTTAAAATGTGCTTTTTTAAAAT
Organism: Heterobranchus longifilis; assembly: GCA_028570985.1. Classification (NCBI taxonomy): domain Eukaryota; kingdom Metazoa; phylum Chordata; class Actinopteri; order Siluriformes; family Clariidae; genus Heterobranchus; species Heterobranchus longifilis. The sequence continues at coordinate 278 of JAOVVB010097548.1, read as the reverse complement.
AAAAATAAAATATATGATAATAGAATTTTATTTTAGAATTTTAATTAAGAAAATTTCTTAGAATTTCATTACTAGGAGCAACTTTTAGGCTTAAGAAGCTTAAGGCTTAAGGGCCCAGGACTCTAAACTGTCAAGATGATATTTAATAGCTTAAATAGATGTCAGATATTCTCACTGAAAAAGATAGGGCACTGGTGGCTAAGTGGTAGGTGTTTCGCCTGCCATGCGGAAGGCCCGGGTTCAATTCCCAGCCAGTGCCCAAACCCCAGCCACTGGAT
>JAOVVB010097521.1:0-13155 GCA_028570985.1 Heterobranchus longifilis | reverse complement strand
AATCTGCAAAAATGTCAACAATTCTGTGTTTTTCTGTCAATATGGGGTGCTGTGTGTACATTAATGAGGGAAAAAATTAACTTAAATGATTTTAGCAAATGGCTGCAATAAAACAAAGACTGAAAATTATTGATATATTTTGCTGCAGAATTCTCACATATGTCTGATACCATGCTGTAAAGATTTCTTTATAATATTCAGACCTTAGAATTATTCTAAGAATAAATTGCTGTGCATCATGTTTCAAATCCTCCACAAATCCTGGGGTTATTAGAAAGAAAGAGGTGATTTTTGTGTCAAAGCGAAAAACTAAAAAACAGATGCTCATGTTAACACAAATGATTATTTATTCTGTAGCTTTACTCTCCATGTGTTCTGAGTTAAAGAGCTTGTTTGTGGTCACTGAGTTGGAACTGACTTTTCAGACTAGAAGAACTGCCAGCACTAAAGAGAGGTTCGGTTTAGAGAATCAGGTCAAAAGTGCACTCTGGGTTTTGTTTTTTTTTTTCTTTTTTTTTGCGCGCTAGAGCACTAGGGCTAAAACACAAAAACTCATCTGAAATCAGACTTTTATTCAGCTGTCACTTATCAGACTTGGGACGTTTATTCATTTATAATATAATTTTTTTTGTTATTATTTCTATTTCTTACACTTAGTTTTTTTGACATATTGTATGACCCATTGTAATAATCTAGGGATGGTATAAATATCATGTAATCAAAAATAATAACTAAATATTATAATAAAATAATAGAAAAATTACTATGGGTTTAAAAATTTATAATAACTTTGCTAAGCTTTTGCACAAAATTTCACAAAACTCATAAAAATTATGCCTTGCATATTAAAAAGAAGAAAGAGATCTCACCTAATATTGTTGAGTTTTGAGTGCTGAATTCTGGTTAAAAAGTTTTGATAAATTTTCTGGAAGTAGCAGATTACAGTATATTACTGACTTTGTTCCAATAAGTTATCATTTATATAGTAACAGATCAAATGCTGTTTATTAAGGAAGGAGTCTCCAGTTTTAGCGCTTTGTAGCAGTCAGAGGTAACAGTGTAACATCGCTCTTCAGCTATTGGAGAAACGATTTTCTCTATCTGATAACAGGAACTTATTTGCATCACATAGCACTATATAACATAACATAACATAACATAACATGTATCCCATAAACTGCATTTTAAATGCATGATGTTTCTTGCCTAATAAAAAATGTTATGAGAAAATGATTTAATCTAAGACTTACAGCTCTGTTTTAACTAATCATTACCCTTTCATGGGGGGCAAAAAAACATGCAGCAAACAAAGCAGTTATGTTTTCCAACACCTCGCTACTCCTCTGATCCCAGGTGAACCCGACAGGATCGTCAATAAAGATTGAGAAATAAAAGATACCTAAGCTGTGTCTGTCTCTCCTGTGCCAGCTGGAAGCCACGAGGCCTGAAGCTGCTCGAGAGGAATTACAGCCCAATTAGCATCTCTTTATGTAAGTAAGATATTCACTCAGCAGCCACATCCAAGACCTGGATCTCATCAGCCTGAGGGAGGGGAGGGACGGAACGTGTGAGGGAGAGAGAATTCAAACAAGAATGACAGAGAGGGAGGGAAGAACGAGGAGCAGGAATGAGTGGGAGGAGAGCGAACGTGAAAAATATCACCTGAGACGCAGGGGTTAGAAAGTCAAGCCATTTATTTCTTAATGATATAAAATTGTGTAACGCAGACACCGGGTTCAGTTTCAGTGATAGAATTCAGGTAGAATACACGTGAGTGCACTAGTTTGTGCCCCCTTGAATTCTTTTAATGTTTATCTTTATTTTCATGCTTCTAATGTGCGGTGTTCTATACCCGCGTGTTCCTCTTGACCTGGTCCTCAGTGAGATTGTCTTATTGTAGACCAGACTGCAGCAACAAGGACAAAACTGTAATCATCATTAAACCAAATCAGTTAATCTACCAAAATTTATTCCATGGAACCTCAAAATGTGGCTGTTTACAGATTCCAGAATTAAGTGTTTAAAACAACAACAATAATAAAGTACCAAAATAAACTTACAAATCATCTGAAATACAACAGCAGCAGAATCTCAGTTTAATGTACGGTTTTACTGTTTGATGTCAGTCTGCACAAAAGTTTGTATACCCATTAAATTTAATTCATTAACATAACGAGATTAACTTAAATGTTGTGAACATTGTTGTTCTATTTAAGGTGCTACAAGATCAAACAGGATTACCGTCTCATACAGTCGAGATAAGCGACAATGAGAATCAGGAGAACAGTTCTCAGATGCTCTAAAATGAAAAAAGATTTTATGAAAAACGGGATTAAAAAGGTATCACACAAACACCGAAATCCTCGAGCGAAGAGAAATAGGTAAAGAAGTGGGATGTACAAACTTTTGCATTTAATTTCCTGGAATACTTGTAATCATAAAAGGTCTTGGTGCTGTTGTGTGTGTGTATGTGTGTGTGTGTGTGTGTGTGTGTTTTTGTGTGTAAGGAAACTGACATTGAGAATGAGGAATCTAAACTCAGTCATTAAGGATGGAAATGAAAAGCAGAAGATGGAGGAGGGAGGAAATGGTCCATGTAATGGAGGAAGAAACAAAAACCCTGTGTGGAGACGATTAGATCTCTCTGTGTTCCCGTGACGCCTAAAAATCTCAGCTGGGAACATTTTAGATCTTCTCCCTCGATGATTTTATTTGTTTTATGTCTTACAAAATAACAAGCCAGACTTATTATCTGTTTAAAGCTACATTTGAACTTGGTTCAGTTCCAGTTCTCGCTTACGTTATAGCAGCTGTAAACTGTTGTTCCTGTAACTTGCTGTAGCTCCACAAATTTTCTGAGTTCATCTTTGTGTTCAAGTATTTGTGTTTCTTCAGAAGTCTCCGTACACCTTGTTGCTTAAACATAACGACTTACGAAGACTTGATGAGTGAAGTAGAAGACTTTAAAAACTTCTGAATTTAAATCAAAGACTTTGAAAGACTTGTTCATTAAAAAAAGATGACATACTAAGACTTATTGTTTTAAAAATATTCTGTTTATAATTGCATTTACTTAAATGTTGTGGTTTAAATTTTGGAATCAGAAGATAGTAAATGAAATGTAGTAAACAAAATGTTTTTTGTTTGATTATTTTATACACATTTAATTACACAAGTAATTAACTCAGACAGCGCAAAAGGTGTGTAAAGCTGAGCTACTCGAGCGCTCCTGCAGGGCTGTGATTGGTTGAATGGTGAGGTCGCATCTGATTGGCTAAAGAGTACGAGTGACGTATTTTTTAGACTTTGCTGGCACGTTGGAGTCAGGAAAGTCTCAAAAATACACACACACAAATCCAGCGATATTCACACACATAAATCGATTTTCACATGCACAGCCCATGATGCACTCATAAATTTTAAACATTACATTTTTTTTACACAGTTGTACATATGTGAATTGCATATTATGAATATGTATATTTTTTTATGCATGTGAATGTGTTTTTTTGTGAATATATATTTTTTTCATGCACGTGAATTGGATTTTACGCATGTGAATTGTGTGAATTATTTATGAGACCGATCTGCCTCCATAGTTGACGTGGTGAATTAGAGTCAGTACTCAGTTAGTCGGTTTCTCCAGGTTCTCAGTATTGTAGGTTGTTGCACTGTTCTTGTAATATTAACGCTCTGTGTTTACACCCAATAGGTGCTGATAAAAAAAGGGTGCAGTGTATCCTGATTGGCAGGTTTGCTGTGTTTGAATTTTGAAAAAGTTTTTCCCCCAGTCATAAGTTAGAAGGAATAATAGATGTTATGTATAATGTAGTAGAGTAAAAAGTGTAATATGCTATTTTGAAACATAGTCTTAAACAAAAAAGTTAGGCCCCCCAAAAAGAAATATTTAAGTAAAGTTCAGATACCGTGAAGTGGACAACGAGTGAACAATGGTTCATCCATTTCCCAGCTGTGGGCAGGTAAAATTACCCATCAGTCACTGTGCCTCACTGGAGCACAAAAGATCTGGTACTAATTTCATACAGTATTTATTATTATTAAGGACAATACAATAATATTATTTAATAGTAATGATTTGTAAGTAATCTACATACTATATATTTATATGTAATCAATGATCTGATATTGCATATGCTTTAAATCCTCATAATTTTTATCTCTTTAGAAATTACAGGATCTGTCTTGTAAATAAATCAAATCACATTATCAACAGTTTACCGTGGTAACGTAAGCACATCAGAAACCTGTTAAAACTCCCGTAAATTTTTTGTAGCCATTCTGTCAGCTTAAAATTGGCTGGTTATGACACATTCACCTCTGGCCTCTCTTACTAACAGATTTAGCAGGTGTTACAACACATCAACTGATTCTTAGGAAGGTTATGTTGTATTTGGAAATACACATATGGCATTAGGTAATTAAGTAACAACAACGACAACAGTTGTTTTAATACATGATTGTCAGCTGTTCTGGAATAGTTATTGCAAGAAAAGTATTCTCAAGTGCATCTGTAAAACCCATCAAGCACCATGATGAAACTGGCTCTCATCATTGGCAGCATTGTTTTGCAATAAAGAAGAAAAAACCAACAAACAGTAAAGCCCATGCAATAAGAAGGTGTCCAAACTTTTGACTGGTACTGTATGAAGTGGCTGGGGTTTGGGCATTGGCTGGGAACTGAATCCATTGCCAAGCCTTCTGCATGGCAGGTGAGAAATCTGAGCCATCAATTCCCCATATATGTGTGTGTATAGTGTAGTCTCAGTATTATATTTAATAAAATATATATTATATTACTATATTAATAGTTTTAAAATAAACCTCTTCTGATGTTTTGCAGTTTGCGTCACCAACTGGTTGTCGGCGTGTCTGCACAGCAGTGCAGCGTTCAATAAGAGCGCGTGTGAAGCGTTCACTAAGGTACAACAGTTGTAAGATTTTATGTTTGCGAGCTCTCTGGTTATTGAACGCAGCCCTGATGTATTATCAGGAGCTGTCTTGTGTCGGGCAGGCAGGCGCAGGAGAGGAGAAAGTCTGCCAGAGATTACAGATCGCACTGTGCATTTGACATTTTTTGGTGGGGGACAGCCGCCACTGGTGACTGGATAAACCTAATCGCAAAATAAATCAGGTGCGTTGGCGACCATTTCAGGTGCCGTGTGGAGCCCTAGCAGGTGTATAGTGTCTACACTATCTAAGTTGTCACATATTCAGCAAAGCACAAATAATTTCCATTTTATGTTTGTGTTTGCAGTGCAGTTTAGTCACACGTTCTGATAGACTGACTAGGATTAACGTTGGATGTGTGTGCGCGCGTGCGCGCTCATAGTCGTTCCGCTGCAGCTGCAGCCAGGCGTCTTGATGATTTGGCGCGTCTCGCATGTTCGTGAACACAGTGACACTGTTGATAAATGGAGCAGCTGTTTGCTTTTACATCTTTGTAACTGCACATTCCAGTGAAAGACTGTGTGTTTGCTTTAAGGACTTTGTTGGAGTAGGGATTGCTGCCACATACAGGAGTGTACACATTTACAGTCACAGCAGTTGCACAAAATGCATCTCTACTTATGAATGCCAATAATTTCCTTAGTAACAGAATTTTTACAACCAGTATATGGACTGATCCCAGGTGCAAGGAATGTTGCCACTGCTGGTCACAGGGTCTGTGTGCATTGCAAATCTGTGTAAAAAACACCATGGAAATGCCTGGCATGCAATGTTCTCTTATGTCTTCAGTTCAGAATGGCACAAAGATGTATGGCTGTGTATAGGGTGTAAGGGTGGGCTTTTACAAACCTAACACCCTTTTTTATTATGCACTGTTCCTGTTTGCACTGTTTTACCCTGAATGTGTGTTTTTCTACAGCCATAGTTATGCCATAAATGTGCCTTCTGTGTATAAGATCATCTGCGTCCCTCTCCTCTCAATCGTGGACATTTTCATTGTGAGTGAGTAAGTTATGAATAGGTTGTAAGAGTGAGCTTTTTTATCCGAGTTATTTTGCCTGTCAGCTAACTATATTCTAAATAAACTACAAACAAAAATATAGGTTTCTTTTGTCCTCGAATTATTTTCTCGTAGCACTTCCCTCTATCACATACTGTACCTGACAGAAAGGGGCAATTATACAGCTTATTATGGGGGTCTATGTACTTCCCTGGTGTGAATTACAGCATTATACAAGATCATTCACATCTCCTCACATATGGGTTTTCTAAACTAAAACTGTCTTAGAAAATTTAAAATTAATATATTGTTTTCTGTGAATGCGTGAGCAGGATGATTGTCACATCATTTTGAAGCAAAAACTCCAGGCTACAAGATCCACAAATTGTACACAAATGGTATGAATGTGGTTTGTGGCCTTATTTCAGTGACTTCTTTTTTTGTTTTGTTTTCAATAACCACACATAGCTGTCATTTTCTCCAAAACACAAACTTGTACATACATGCTGCTCACATATTACTGTAGCCCAGTTTGTGCTGAATACAGTGTAAACAGACCCATTTATATGGTTATAAGTAACTGAAAAACACACAAATGTCAGGCAGATCTCAAAAAGCCCTGGCAGATCTCACGGACCTTGGAAATATCAGCGCAATCAAGAACCCACTTGTGATAAAGTCCATTGAGAGCAAGTTGCCTGAGTTTGTGAAAAGACAATGGTTAGTATACATGATGGATCCTGCAAATGGCATCACATCAGAGAAACACTTTGATGCACTACTAAAGTTCCTAAAGAAAGAAGAAGAAATTCTTGAAAGGCTTGAGCAGCTCAAAAAAACGAAATTTAAAGGTTTAAATTGTATTGTGAACAGTTCGTGAAAAGTTATATCGTATATGGAAAATTGTATTTCATATACAGTACCATTTTAGTGTGAATGTATTTTGTGAAAGGTTTTTAGCTAATAGAAGTGTTTTGTTAAGTTTAAATATTTGTTTATTGTAAACCTAAAAGATGTATTTTTACAAAATATTTTACTGTAATCTAAGGCAGTGTTCAAACATATTTCATATATGTTCATAATATATTGATTGAGTGTCTTATTCAGTAGGAAAATTCGTTTTTTTTTATAGTTCCCAAAGGAACACATTAGACACTATTAAGATACAAAACGGCTTGTCGCTGGATTGGTACCTTTGATTAACATACAATAATGTACAAGAAAGTTTATAAAACATAAGGTAATTTTGTTTGCCCATAGTATATATAATGTCTTTGATGGTACAAACAGAATTGGTACAAATGTGTTTCTCTATATTAAGGTACAATTCTGTGTCCTTGAAAGGTGCTGCCCCAGTGACAATGGTTTGTACCTTCATTAGTACAAAACTGTACTCTTTATTTCAAAGAGTGTAAGACTGTTTGAATTTAACTTGAAATCTGCAGTTTTGTAGAAATGTCTCCAAAAGACATTACAGACTTGTGTAACTCTACCATCCTCTTTCTCAGATCTGCACTGAGCTACTTGAACATGCCCAATGTACTGTGCATCGCACACTCCAATGAATGCTGTCAATCAAATCCTTTTCAATTCTGCACAGAGAAGCTACCAGCTATAGTTCATAATCATAATCATAATCAATAACAGGAAGTTAAGAGGCCTTGGGTTTGGCAAACAAAAATTAATTTAATTCAACACTGAATTAACAATCAGTGTAAAAGTCAGTGTATGTATATTTTGACCATGTGTTGATATCAGGAAACCTCAACTAAATTCCTGGGGGAGAAATCCTTCTATTAAAAATGCAATTTGTACAATCATTTTGCCTATGAAAAAGGACCAGTTCAAAGAATTATATTAATTTATTATATTAATATAATATCGGTTATATTACCGTTAATATCATAAGCATGACTGTATGTAAACTGACTGCAAATTTAAGTGTATAGGATGTGTATATCACTACACCCAGTAGTATATTTATATTGTATAACATTTCTGTCTACAAATTACATTCTTAAATCTACTTGACTGCATATTATTCAGAACTCAAAAGCAGTACTGAACAACATGCACTTTCACTAAACATGCCTAGACTGTTGACTGTATCTGGGTTCACTCAGTTATCACTCATCGTCTATACTGCTGTATCCTGTATTCATGGTCGCGGAAAGGGGAAACATTTATCCCTTTAATTTTTTTACTGTAACAAGTCCACTTTTATTTTGTTTTTCTAGCTATTTTATTGGGTTGGATGTTTATCATGCTGTAACATTTTTACATCATTCCACCTCAGTGTAGGTTTATGCTCATATGGCTGTACAGAGGCAAAGCATGCGAGGACAGAGTAACAGCTGGCAAAAATAGATCAGGCCTAAACACTCCAAGAACTGTAGAGGGGGAACTTACATCACAGTACTGAACACATGGTCGTTATGAACAGCAAAATGCCTTAGGTTAACTCTTACAGTGCTGAAGTAACACAAAAATATGTTTGTAAATACTGGGTTTTCATTTTCTAGACTTGAATGAAACTAAATCTAGCATTCATTCATTCATTCATTTATTTATTTAATGCTTAATTCAACAATCAGGTTAAAACTGGGAAGGATACATACATCCTATTCCATCTCAGATATATCATTTAACTTGGAAGAAAGTACAGTCAAGACCCATCCTTAAGTTCTTAGCTACTGTGACAATTGCAATGATATGTACAATAAAGTTGTTGTTTTCATAAAAACGTTTATATTTATCTACCAATTTGAAAATTGGAAGTTGTTTCTAAGTACACCTAGGATCTATATTTAGTGTGCAGAAAGCCATTTGGGTCCTGAATCTTTTTAACTTGTATTATTTATTATATTGTGTATTATATTCATCACACACACACATGCACACACACACACACACACACGCACACACACACACACACACACACACACACACACATACTATATATATTCTGTTTTCTCTTAGAAGCATGGCCATCTCCCACATGTGGTCTTTTTAATAACTCATGTTATGAGATGTTCCAAAAGTAGTTTGGATGCAATTTTTAAACCTTCACAATCCTGCAGTTCCTATTAATAAGTAGCTACAGATTTGCAAACTTCAAATGCTTTCTTATGCATTAGTTTATAAATCTTTTGCTGGTATCAGCTGTAAACCTCGGTGCACCAAACTCAGTGCACCAAAATGTACGTTTCCGCATGCTGTTTTCAATGTTCTCAACACAGTCCTGCATCGTGTGCATTCATAGTTAATTTAATGGATTAGGAAGGATTTTGGTTGTCGAACATGGCTTGAAAAGGTTGATGTAGGTTTGAGAAATCTGATTTAAACTTAATTTAAATGGGCACAATTAAACATGCATTTGATGATGCTTATATGGATGTAATCTTGATAAACAACATGCATAAAGCATTCAAGTGTAAACCCTCTATCCATAAAGTCAAAGTAAATTGAAATGTAGCTGTTCAGCTTCTCACCAACCCTCGATCTAAGATGACTAAGCTAAAAAAAACTTCAATACAATTCATGCCAATTTTTTTTCACTTATACAACTGACCTTTTTTTTCTACATTTGCCCTTACATTCATCAATTATGGCTCAGATTTTTTTCTTTGAAAACCTCCAGCTTCTGAGTTTGTCCTGTCTCTAGAGAGGCACCCTAACTCTGGACCTCTCTCCTCTGCGGTTAAGCAATTTCCAACACCTGCTGTCTTAAAATCTCCTTAATACAGATGTTTTCTCAGGCTTTTTCACTATTATGACCGTAATTTTGAAACAAATATGTTGTTTACTTATTGGCTGTCTTTCTATTTCAACTACCAGGATTGTAAAAGTTACTTTAATGTATTACATAATAATAATAATAATAATAATAATAAGTAAAAAGCTAAATACAATCTAATTAAAAATATTTATATATAACAAGGCTTTATGCTATGTTGCATTTGTTATGCCCTCTTATAAATATTACAAATATTTCATGCCCAACCTAACTACTACTCTTGCTTAAACCTTTTCCAGTCTTCGCCTGGTTACTTCATGTTCTTTAGAGCTTCACAGCTCGTAGCTTACCTCGTTACGAAGTGCATCGACTTTAAAATTGCATACAACAATGTCCGGATGTCGGCACTATTCCTTCAGTGATCCATCAGGTTAGTTTGGAGAAAGCTCACCATCCAAGAGTTTCCTCATTGAATCCAGATCTTAACGTTATAAGCTCGCGCACACTCCGGCTTCAGCTGCGCTGTCACGCAGACCTGCCGTGACCCACACGCGCGCGCAGCTTTTCTTCTTCTGCAGAGAGTGAGAGAGAGAGAGAGAGAATGTGTGTGAGAGAGAGAAAGTGTGTGTGTGTGTGTGAGAGAGAGAGAGAGAATGTGTGTGTGAGAGAGAGAAAGAAAGTGTGTGTGTGTGTGTGTGTGTGAGAGAGAGAGAGAGGCACACGCACACGTACACTCGCAGTGATCGAGATTCTTTTATTTTAAACTATTCTTTTTTACTTGGAACTACCACTTTTCTTCCTTTTCTATCTATTCCTGTTATTTTATTCTGATTTATTTATCAGTTTTTGGCAATACGAATGTAAATATTTGTCATGTCAGTAAAGCACCTTTAAGAGAGAGAGAGAGAGAGAGAGAGGTCACTTTTAACGTTTTAACGATAACTTATTGTCAGCATTAGATATGGAATATTTATTCACTATGTTTAAAGGCAGCTCCAGAAGAAGACGAGCACAAGGTTTAACAAGAATTTTTATTTAAAACTGATGGCTTTTTTGGTACCGATAGTTTTCTATTTCTTTCTTTCTATATTGGTAAATTCATTTTGGAAAAATGGCAATTAAATGTCCTTTTAGCGTGTATTTATATTTTAGCTTTCATTAAACAAACAAACAAAAACAAAAATAAACCAAACCAAAAAAATGGCTTTCTTAACACCCAAGAACACACCTCCTTACCCATCATCCACATGATCTTACTCTACAAAAACAGCTATTACTGGAATCATGACAGCATTAGTCAATAATCTCATAATTTTGACCAATAAGTCATGCATGTGCCCAGAGAGAGCACAATTTGGGACAGGTACAGCAACTATATCAAGATATCAAGGGGTCTTTTTACAGTTCCGGCCTTTTTTTGCTACTGGAAATAATCTTTCTCGGTTAACTTTACTTCCACAAAACAACAACAGGCTGAAAGAAAGCCAAATTAGATCAATTTGTTTATCATGTTTATCACTCACTCAGTCATCGATATACCGCTGTATCCTGTATACAGTGGAATTTAATAAACAGCTCGAAATATTAAGAAACTCAGGGGGCTGTGTAAATATACGGTGCTGTGAAAAAGTATTTTTTTTTTAATTGTTTGTTTTTACATGTTTGTGATCATCAAACAAATTGTAATTTTGCATGAACATAACCCAAGTAAATACAAACTGCAGTTTTAAAATTATGATTTTATTTATTAAGGGAGAAAAGCTGTCCAACCCTGCCTGGCACCAAGTGAAAAAGTAAATTAAATCCTAATAATTGGTTGTGCCACCCTTGGCATCAACAACTGCAATCAATTGTTTGCGATAACTGGCAATGAGTCTTCACATCACTGTGGAGGAAATTTGGGACACTTTTCTTTGCAGAATTGTTTTCATTCAGCCACATTGCAGGGCTTTCAAGCATGAACTGCCTGTTTTAGGCCATGCCACAGCATCATAGTCAGATTGAAGTCTGCACTTCAGCCTAGGCCACTTCAAAACCTTAATAAAAATTTATTTAAGCCATTCAGAGGTAGACATTCTGGTGTGTTTCCGATCATTGACCTGCTGCATAACCCAAGTGCGCTTGAGGGTGAAGTCACAAACTGACGGCTAGACATTCTCCTTCAGGATTTTCTCGTAGAGCAGAAAATTCATGGTTCCATCAATTATGGCAAGTTGTCCAGGTCCTGAATTCACAAAGCAGCTGTAGACCATCACACTACCACCACCACATAATAAAATCATAATTTAAAAACTGCATTTTGTATTTACTTGGGTTTTCGTTATGTAATACTAAAATTTGTTTGATGATCTCAATCATTTAAGTCGGACAAATATACAAACATAATTTTCAGGAAGGGAGCAAATAATTTTTCATAGCAGTGCACACTAATGCACACATCCATTTGATCAGTACACCAGAGCATTAACATAACATTTGTTCCAGTGTAGGAAAAGTGGTTTAACCCCAAGAAAAAATGCTAAACATGTTCAAACATGACCCAAAGTATAGCAACTGATTCCTTAACTGATTCCTTTTTTTCTTCACAAAAACTTTCCCCTCCACAGTGTTGACATGCCAAATACCATGCAGTTGTTTTTAAGTACCACTTGAATGTTTTACTGGAAGAAGGTTTTAACATGTGTTTTATGATTTTTGATATAGGTAATGTTAATACAAATGTTAACTCAGTGGACATCACAGCACACTGTCTTGCCCAAGGCACTTTTTGAACTGTTAGATTAGTGGGATAGTATAATCTCTGGCACAATTATTTAAAAGCTTTGCTCAAAGTATTTCTGTTATGTAGTTGTTTTATGTTCCCTTTATAGAGTCAATAAATCTGTCAGTCATAATGAAAGCTGACAGGTGATTTAATATTCCTACTGCTCCATTGCCCCTGTAATAGCACACATACTGTATACCTGGCTGATTTCGACCAGATATATACACTTACATTGAAAAGATGTAGCAAAAAAATATTTGCTAATTGGCAGTATGCTGCCAAGATGTCAGCATTCAATTGAAAATGCCCACCAGAAGATGTTTGGAGGATAAATCAACGCTGTTACTATTCAGTATGAAAAAGAATATTGCCATACAAAATTGTAGCTTCCTCATTTCTTTTGCGCATAATGAACATTCATAGTTCAAGTTAAGAAACATTAATATTGGACTGAATGGCATCAAAAAGAACTCAGCACACAAAGAACAGTACACAGTAGACATCACAGTCTGGCTGAGATAGTGCACAGATTTTCTTCCTCACAGCCTAAAAGAGGGAGAAAAAGCAATAAGTACATTACTTTTATATACTGGTATAACAATTATACATAATTATACAGTGGTGTGAAAAACTATTTGCCCCCTTCCTGATTTCTTATTCTTTTGCATGTTTGTCACACAAAATGTT
>JAOVVB010097496.1:0-13156 GCA_028570985.1 Heterobranchus longifilis | reverse complement strand
TATCTATCTATCTATCTATCTATCTATCTATCTATCTATCTATCTATCTATCTATCTAGTTTGTACAGACTTTGTCATGTTTTGCTTCTTATATAAAACTTTCAGTTATCTAGAAGTTCTGGTTTTCAGGTTTGGGGGTTTTCTGATGCTTGGTTTTCCTTATTTCATCACTCATGTTTAGTCTGTTTCCTGTTTTATTTTGAAGGGGTAGCTCCTCATGTGTCATGTCCTGATTGACTTTCTGTCTTTGTTCATATTTCCCGCCTTTGTGATTGCCTGCCCCGCCCTGATTAATTTCACCTGTGTTTAATTACCCAGCTTCCCTCGTGCTGCGTTGAGTCGGTTGTATTTCCCGGTCAGTTGTCGGATTGTCTGCGTTAGTAGTGTGTCTCCGTGATCCAGTGTCCCCTGTGTCTTGTGTTCCTGCATGTTTTTGGACCCTCACCTGTAAGTTTATTTTGTATCATCAAGTATTGAACTGTTTCTGCCTGCCTCCTCCTCATTATCTGCGTTTGAGTCCAAACCTGTTTTCTAAATGGTGTCAGATATACCATGTCTGTTATACAATATGTACCAGAGCTGCTCCATTATGGCAAAAATCTTAATCATGATTATTTTGGTCAATATTGAGATCACTATTGTTTGACATGATTACTCATTGAAATATCATGCATTTATTAAACTTTAAAAATAAAAAATAAAGTCTTTTTAACAGTGGATTTTCCTGAACTTTAAATATAATTCAACTGAACAAATAAAGAGACAGAAAAAATAAATAAATGTAACCATTTTAAATGAATATTAAAATAATAAATAAAAATAAATTAATCAACTATGTTGTAATGTTAGTGAGCTTCCAAACATTTTGGAAAAGTTTATCCAACATATTCCAGTCAGACTGGTATGGGGGGGGTAATTAATTGTGGTGGCAGAAATATGATTTAAGTGTAAGAAGCAGATTTGGATGGCTTCAGAGCCGATCCACGTATCATGTGCTTGTTCCACAGAAAGGGACACGCAGCAGCGTTGCTTCTTGGTTGAATAGTTATTGGTGGTGCATTTGTTCATATACAGTCAGATGGAGCAGTTGATGCAACACAAGCAGGTTCTTTTCCCCAAATTTGCTGTCTAAATAGCAGCAATGCACTGCAGATGCAGGGACACCTAGCTTTTCAAGGGAATAGGAGATTGGTTGAATTCATGTTACGCCCCAAACACTGATTAATTAAGGGATTAAATACAACCCCCCTTTGTCAGTTGTACCTTACTTTGTGCCCAGATCATCATGTGCTGCCTAACTAGCAAAAGACTTGGACACACCCTGAATACACTTGTGCTGTGCAATTTAGACCCTATAATCTTTTTCAACATACTATACTATGACTTTTTATGACATACTGTGGCTTTTTTGTGGCATACTATAACTTTTAGGTATTTTTTTTATGATATACTACAACTTTTTTATGACTTTTTTTTTTTTGACATACTGTATGATTTAAGGAGGAGTCTCTTAAGACGAGAAAAACTTCACAGGGACTGCACCCAAACAAAAATACTAGAGCACTCAAATCACTTTGCAAATGTATTAAAAAGGTGCAAACAGCTGACGTTTCGACGCGCACAGCATCTTCGTCAGGAAAACAGTGATACTGTATGATTACTTTTTTCAATGTACTTTTCTGACTTCTTTTGACAAACTGTACTATGACTTTTTTTCTGACATACTATGACTTTTTTTGACATTGTTATGTTGTGCCATAGGTGAACATGTTATTGATTGTGCTGTGTTGCTCCTCAGGCTCTGTGGGCCTCAACGTCCTCCCTCTCTCTCGTGCCATTGGCTGATGGATCTGTGGACCTGCAGCCAGTCTACCTGGGGACATCAGGCTGAGGAGCTGCTGCTTTTGGCTCTTTTGTTGCCACTTGAGCTGCCTGGTGTACTGTATGTTGGTGAGCCTTTTTGTGAGGGTCTAGCCTGTATCTCCTGCTTTAAGATGGTCAAACTCATGAAGCACCTTGTGATAAATGCACAGTTTAGATTGCTGCTACTTAATGTGAATATTTTGTCACCCTTAAACCTTTAAGTTTATTGCCAGGAAGCTCCGTAGGGGAGAGCTGCCATTTTTTATTTTTTTTTATTTTTATTATATCCTTTTGTCAAGTTTTGTTCTGTGTTAGGGATGAATGTACTTTGTGTTCTTTCTGTTCAGTCAGTGTTGATCTCAGTTTGTTGTTTTGGCATTGGCTCTCCCTGATGTTCTCTGCATGCTTCTTAAACTGGCAATAAAAAGGTTAAACTGCTCTACTTGACTCCTCATTTTCATCTTCTGGTTTTATTGTCACTCCCCTCACCTACAGCTCAACTCGGGGTCATAACAACATACTATACTATGACTTATTTTGACATAATATACTATGACTTTTTTTCCCCACATACTATACCAAGATTTTTTTTACCGACATACTATAACTTTTTTTTCGACATGCTATATATATATATTTTTCTGATATACCATGCCTTTTTTCCCCACATACTGAAACTTTTAAAAAAAAAAAAAAACTTTTTTTTTACATATACTATGACTTTACTATGACATTTTTTCTGACATACTATGACTTTTTTGAAAAACTATGACTACAATAACTTCTTACGACATACTATATTATGATTTTGACATACTGTACTATGAGATTTTTAGACGTAGTCTCGCATAGCCAGACCAGACAGCGCTAGGTCCACGCTGGAGGAAGGTCTGGATTGAATGCATTTTAATTCCTGGATGGTGAAAAAAAAACAACTCCCTGGCTTGTATGTATTGCATTAAACCAATGACAATATTCCTGGGTGACGCCTCTGATGGTCCCTCTGCAGTATTATAGTGTCAGGAGGGAAGCTGTTTTGGTGTAACATAACATGTAACATTCTTTGTAGATCTTTAACAATCATTCTCTGAAAGAACAGAGCAGGTCTGTCTTATTGCATGATCCAAATCTTCCAACATGTCATTTTCTTGTCATTTCGTGTAGGTTGATAACTTGGAGGGTGTTGACGTTGTAGACTTCCTGTCTCCGGGCAGACTGCCAGGAAGTCAGGCTTTATCCAGGCACTGTTCACCCGGTAAGCCAGACTAACTATACTAACTATACTTTTTTCAACATACTATACTATTAATTTTTTCAACATTACTATACTATGACTCTTTCATGACTTTTTTTGACATACTGTTCTGACTTTTTCTGACATTTTTATTGCATAGTCCACTGACTTTTTCATTACTTTTTTTCCCAACATAATATAATATGATTGTTTTTGACATACTATGCTACTGTAGAGTACATTATATTTCAGTCAATACAAACCAATTAAGTAAGTTTCCCATAAATTCTTCCTGGTTATTTATATAATTTATATAATTGATTCCTACTTTAAACAGTCATTAACAACCTGTTGTAAAACTAGCACCACCGAAGAATCAAAAATTTACAAATTGAATTTAATACTTGAATTTTTTTCCCCACCGGGCCAAAATATGAAGAAATGATCTACTGAAAGTTGAAGGAGTGATATTCATGCATTCTCCTCATTCTGTCTCTCGTGTTGCTGCCCAGCAGACAGCCCCCCCCAAGCCCCTCTGAATCTGCCTGGTTCACATACACAAGATTAAGTAGCAAAAGTGACATCCAAGACCAATCGGGCCACCCAAGAGAACCGCAACCAGCGGAGAGGCTGTCAGAGCCCCCTTTTGCAACATTAATCTTCAAGCCTCTCCTGCACTGCCAACTCACATCTCCTTCAAACAGGACAGGGAGGTAGAAAACTGAACTTTTCCCTCCCTAAAGGTTTTCGCCTCTCCATCAATTAACTCTTTGGGGGACAATTCATCGTCACCCGCCATGTGCCAGACAACTTCAAACACTGGCAAAATGAATTACTTTTCCAGACATTTTTAAAAACGTGCCTTTTAATTTGGCATCAAGGAGATTAGTGTGGACATAAGTTCAATTCGTAATCGACCCAACGGCTTCCACAAAGACACGCGAGGCAGAAATTACACTAAGAATTCTGCATTAAAGTGATTTATGCCTGAGAAAACTACATTTAACTTGTCTGTCGAGGGCTGCAGAGACATTTCTCTGGTCTGTTTCACCCATTAACAAGATGTTAACATTCAGCAATGAAATTCATCTTAAATGTCAAAGGGCTGCTAAAATAGACATCGAGGGATCAGCACGCTAACTGAAACCACCTCAGCTAACCCTTTTGTCTTCTCTGCTGACCATTAACATCTTTGAGCTCTGGTGCGTTTGTTTGTGGTGGGGGGGTTATCCTGACCTTCTGGGAGGGGTGGTGTCATCCAACCTGATAGTGGTGTGAATGAGAAAACAAAAAAAGATGAATACAGCAATTGATAAATAGCGGAACATGGGTGTGTTGTGCTGTGGATGCCTTCAGTCCCAGGAGAGGTCCTTCCTAACCCCAACCTTTCTTCTGCCCAAGACCTGAGAAGCAAAGGGGGACGTCGCGCCATCTAACCGTGTTCCTTTGAAGAGAGCGATGCTGAAATCAAGCAGCATGCCTCAAATACTTTCTGCTAGTTTTTCGGTGGGACTCTTTGCACATGGCTGGAAATCTAATCTATTGTAATATATCTACTTTAAATGTGATATTTTATATTTTTTACTATTGTAAACAGAGTCTGTGAAAAGACCAAAACCAGCTATGAATTGATCCGAGCGTCTGAGTAGCGTAATCCTAATATATCTTCATTAATCTGCAGCTGAAAATAGTCCCCAACAAATGTAGTATTTACTGCTGTTTGATAAAAACTACAGTGCCCAGCATTTAAAAAAAAAAAATGAAATTCTTGTTTTTAAAGACCTCCTCCAGACTCATTTTAAAGTATGTAAATTACTTTTTAATGATTTCTTTTCGACATAGAATACTATGACTTTTTATTATTTATTTCGACATAATATACTATAACTTTTTATGACTTTATTTTCAACATAATATACTATGAATTTTTTTCCGACATACTATAGTATGACTTTTTTATTTTAAATTTTGTTTTTAATTTTTTTCCGACATACTATGGCTTTTTTCAACATACTGTTATTTGTCTCTGTGTTGTTTTTACTGTGAGCTGCTTGGCACTTTTTTTTTTTACATACTATAACATTTTTTGACTGTACTATGGCTTTTTTTCAACATACTATGCTGACTTTCTTATGGCTTTTTTCAACATACTATACCATGCCACTTTTTTTAACACACTATGACTAAAATTCAATTGGAATATCTCAATGTCCCCATTTTCAGGATAATCCACAGACCTCGTTATGAACTGTTTGTATTGGGACCACTGTCTACTGAAGAAACTGCTCACATCGTCCAGTGCACTGTAAGTTCCTCCTGATTTCTTTAAAATGGCATTTAAATGTTTTGAGCAGCACAAATCTAAGACATTTTAAAAAAAAGTAGCAAATTAAAACGGCATGGATGGATACCACATAAGGGTGAGCAATATCATGGTTGTACATACATTTATATCAATATATCCCACGACAATTTTCTGGGAAATCTTTTAATAAACTGTTTATGGATAAAATAATGGTTGTGGCTAATCTAAATGAATACCTGTCAAGTTAGAAACATCATCACATTGATGCCAAAATCATCCAAAAAGCCATAAATCGCTCCCGCATGTTAATTTGTATTTTCGTCAGCAAAAGCGTCTAATGGTAAATTCTAATCATCATACTGACCGTCATTGACACTCTAAAAAAGATGGAAATCTCGTTGTGATTATTTTTGGAGACACTTCAGCCTATGAAATAAAAAAAATAAAAATAAACAAGCACCCTTACATAAAAATATGAAAAGATAACATGGCTTAGCTGTTTTTGTTGTCTCACTGTACAGTGGATAATAAATGATGCAAGAATAATAAACAGTACACTTTAGGTAAACAAGTTCTTTTCAGCTATGAGCTTTTGTTTGGATAACTAGAAGTCATCATCAATCTGCGATCTGTGCCCTTCAAAACAAACGCTGGTCCACAAAAACACACGCACACGTACACGTACACACACACGCACACACACACACACACACACACACACACACACAGCAGAAGCAGGTCTTTGGCTGCAGACAAGCAGGGTTGCGTGCCTCATCGCCTGGGTTGGGGAGTTCACAGTAGTGAGCGACCACAGACAGCAGTGATCATTAGGTCATCGTGGGCCAGAGAGCGGTTTGCGTGAGTGAAGGTGTGTGTGTTATTTAGAGAAGCTCCATTAACAAATGACATCTTGGCACGCGTTCAAACTAAAACTTTCACATCAGGTCTTCTGTCCAGCTGCTGAGTCAAAGCAGGACGCACGGCTCGATAATGGCCTGCATGCTTTCCAACAGAGTATTTTTTTGAATGACAGGATGCTGAACTCTCTTTAGGACAGAAAATAAAAACAATTCATGACAGATTAAGATTCATTCCTCAGTAGAAAACACAATTTGTAGATGGAAGTTATCCAGGAATCCCTTTGCTAAAACTATCTTGTTTTTAAAGATATTTTTTTGCAGAAACATTCAGCGTCTGTGAGCCACATTTCCCTTGTCAGTGCTATAAAATGTGAATGCATGATTGAATGAAGTGTAACACACATCGCGGTTTTCCTCCAGCATCACTCGCTGCAGAGGTTTTTTTTATTGCATCTTCCAGCTGGCGAGGCCAATTATTACTTAACCCATAAAACAATAAAACATTATGACACTGTTAGTGACGGAAAACACTGCAAAACACTGTTATAACGAGCAGGTGTCAGTACAGTGTATACAGTGTAGGTTGCACTCGGCACATAATTATGCAATCTATGTGCCATGTGTAAATATATTAAACATGCTGTATACAGTATGGATTCATTACACATGAATTAACAGCCTTTTTTAAGTTTATACGTGTTGATTAACTGGCAGGATAGTTAAAATCGCCATCTCAATTCAGTGGATGTAGACTGGATTTTGTTGGTGGTGTTCAGAGCGTGGGAAATTCTCTTTTTTCGAATCACTGTCTGTTACAGGGCTTTCACACCCAAAGTGCAAATTCAACATTAGGCTTTTTCCTGTGAAAAGAGAAGCTGTGCGAAGCATAGTGGCAGGCACTACGTTGATTTTACTCCATTTTGTGTGGCAAAAAGTTCAACTAAATTGAACTTTGACCCCCGAATATGCCAATGGGATTCTGTCATAGACAGTAGGTTATGGCAGGGGGGAACTGAAGCTGTTATATATGCTGTCTTTAAAGTCATGAGACTCCATTGACAAAAATGATAATTCTGCAATTCCTTTGAAGAGAGCATAGATTACAGCTTCAGGTCCCCTCGCGTAAACTTAAACTGACGGCAAGGTAAAGCTGTAAAAATATTCTAAATATAGCATACACTTGACACACTATACTATGACTTTTTTGGACATACCATACTATTACTTTTTTTCCTGTTTTTACTATACTATGACTTTTCTTTTCACTTTTTTCAACATACTATACCATGACTTTTTTTGCCATATTATACTATGATGGTTTTTTTCAAATTTTTTCGACATACTAGACTGACTTTTTGACATACTATACTATGACTTTTTTTTTTCATTTTTTCAACATACTGTATTATGATGTTTTTTAAATTCTTTCAACATACTATACCATGACTTTTTTCGACATACTATAGTATGACTTTTTTGACTTTATGACTTTATGACTTTATTTTTTATTTGACTTTTATTTAACCAGGTGAGTCAATTTGAGAACCAATTGTTATTTACAATGACAACCTGGCTACTATGACCTTTCTCAACGTATACTGTGATGTTTTATCACATTTTGGATGACGTTCTAT
Source organism: Heterobranchus longifilis (assembly GCA_028570985.1). NCBI lineage: Eukaryota > Metazoa > Chordata > Actinopteri > Siluriformes > Clariidae > Heterobranchus > Heterobranchus longifilis. The sequence continues at coordinate 5,260 of JAOVVB010097496.1, read as the reverse complement.
ACTATGACTTTTTTAAAATCACATTTTGGACAACATGCTATACTATGACTTTTTTCGCCATAACTATACTGATGTTTTTTCTTTCCAATTTTTTCAACATACTCGACTTGACGTTTTTTTTCACTTTTTACATCATACTATACTATGACATTTTTGTTCAGTTTTTTGAACATACTATACTATGATGCTTTTATCAAATGTTTGATGACATATTATACTATGACTTTTTTCACCATACTATACCATAACAAAATACTATACTATGACTTTTTCATTAAATTCTTGATAAAATAACATACTATGACGTTAAAAAAAAAGACATGGTATACTATATTTTTATCACATTTCGCGAGACTTTTTTTTATCAAAAATTGTTTTCACATTTTCGACGACTTACTATAGAATGACTTTTTCAACACATTTTTAACAACATATTATACTATGACATTTTTATGACATTTTTGACAACATGCTAAACTATGACATTTTTGTTTAGTTTTTGATGACATATTATACTATGATGTTTTTGCTGCTATTTTGATGACATACTATACTAAGACGCTTTTGCTTCATTTTTGACAACATACTATACTATGATGTTTTTGCTGTATTTTTGACAACATACTATTCTATGACCCTTTTTCAGCATTTTTGACATTTTTGCAACCTTTTTGATGACATACTATATGATGTTTTTGCTGCATTTTTGACGACACAGTATACTATGACGTTTTGCAGCATTTTTGATGACATACTATACTATGATGTTTTTGCTTCATTTTTTACAACATACTATACTATGTTGTTATTGCTGTATTTTTTATTGTTTTAACTGCACTTTTCCTGTCAGTTTATTTTAAAAGTTTATATCTTAAATAATAATCCAAACTTTAAAAATAACAATTTCATTTAGTTTTCTTCACTCAAATGAATGAAATCCAACTATATATTTAAAAAAAAAACACCCCTTAAAATCAAGAAGGGCTTGCAACCCCTGTGAAGCTCTGGCGACCCCTAGTGGGGGTCTGGAACCCCAGGTTGGGCACCACTGGTATAATATGTCATCAAAAAGTTTTTTTGCAAAAACATAAAAAATTATGAAAATGCATCATCTTATAGTATGCTGTCAACAAGGAAGCAAAAATGAAATAGTATAGGATGTCATCAAAAATACAGCAAAAACCGAATAATAAATGATTTCATCAAAAATACCACAAAAACATCATAATATAGTAGGCTATCAAAAATGAAGCAAAAAGCCATAGTATAGTATGTCTTTAAACATCCCTAAAAAATGTCATGGTATAATGTCATATTCATATCAGTTTTATTGCCAAGTAGTTTTCACGTACAAATTTGTCTTGATGTCACGGTGCATAACAAGAAATAACACAAAAACGTCAAAAATATCAAAATTGAATCATAGTACAGTTTGTTGACTAAAAAGCCGCAAAAATGTCATAGTATAGTATTTTGTCAAAAATAAATTAAAAAAATGTAGAGTTTGTCGAATTTTTTGGGCAAAAAAGAAAATGTGTAATATTGTAGTATCTTGTCTAAAAAGCTACAAAAATGTCAAAGTATAGTATCTCATCAAAAATATATCAGAAACGCCATAGCCATGTTGTCAAAAATTCCATGAAAACGCCATAGTATAGTATGTCGAAAGTGTTTTTTCAAAAAAGGCCAAAAAGACGAAAATGCCTCATATTATAGTATGTTGTCTAAAAAGCCCCTCAAAAGTCATAGCAGTCTCGTCAAAAATAAATCAAAAACGCCATGGTATAGTATGTCGACACAAATCTCCAAGTAGGTCCAGCTGCAGCCGCAGCCACGTCAAAACACGCCTACATCAAAACACGCCTACTACAAAACGCCCACTTGTGCACACCGCTGCTCCGCCTGGTCCCCGCTGGAAGGGAGGCTGCGAAGCAGAGAATGTTTCCCCGAGTATGAGGCAATTTCCCAGGCGTGAATTTGGCCGAATGTCGGGCCGTGTTTCTGTTTTTTTCAAAATCTCTCATATTCTAGTTTGTTGTCTTCAAAGTCCCCCAAAAGTCATAGCACAGTGTCACGTAAAAAAAAAAGGAAAAAATGGCAGAGTATAGTATGTTGTCAAAAACCCGCCATAAAAGCCATAGTATAGTTTTCTGGCCAAAAATGCGACACTTTCAAAACACCTCATATTCGTGTATGTGGTCTAAAAAGCCCCCCAAAAGGCATTGCACAGTGTATTTTGGGGAAAAACAAAAACCGCAGATTATAGCGCATGGTCAAAAATCTACCCAAAATGCCATATTATAGCATGTTGTCTACAAAGCCCCCCCAAATGTCATAGCACAGTGTCGTCATTATGTTGTCAAAAACCCGCCATAAATGCCATAGTATAGCAAGCCGATTTGGGCCAAAAATCCCAAATTTTCAAAATGCCTCATATTCAAGTATATGGCCTAAAAAGCCCAGCAAAAGCCTTTGCACAGTGTATTTTGGGGGGAAAAAATCAAACATGGCAGAGTATAGCGCGTGGCTATGTCACAAATCTGGGTATCCCCGGTTCAGCCCCTTCATGGAGCAAGGCAGAGGCCCTGTGTGCAAAGGTCAGTGTCACCATACAACCGCCTCGGACACCCCCACAAGAAAAGAGACACTCCTTAAAGCCTCGCCATCTACATGACTTTATAGTTGAAACTCCAATTGAAGCCGAGCATCCATCATCTCCAGATGAACTCCGCACAGCCTCATTCTACCGTGTAATTGACTGACTAGTCAATGAAATGACCCGACGCTTCTCGACAGAAGCAGGTGCAGTTCTTATGAGAACATCAGCCCTCAATCCCAAGCATGCCACATTCCTTCAAAAGGAGAGGCTTGTGCCAATGGCACAGCAGATCTGCTGGCTGAAATGCACCAAGTGCGCCTGCTTTTGGAGAGAAAAAAAGAACAGGGCAAAACAGTTAATGGCACCCAGGATGGGTCTGTCCATGCTTAAACCCTACAAAGACTCCTTCATGGACATCTACAAAGTTTTACGCATATGCGTAACACTGCCAGTAACGTCATGTGAGCGCAGTTTCTCATGCATGCGGCGCGTAAAAACCTGGCTGACAAACAGGATGGCTAACCCTCGGCTCAGTAACCTTGCCTGCCTGTCCATACATGGGGAAAAAAACGAATTAATAAAATTAAATTTAAAAAACTACATTTATATCAAATATGCTGTGTACCATATCTGCTGTTATTGCTTTATAAAGTAACTGAAGTCATGAAACTCAACTATTTTCTTAGCACCCCCACTTATTGGTCAAACCCAACCTTGGCATCAGCAGAAAAAAAATCCTGGCGCCATGCCTGCAAAAATCCCACAAAAACGCAGTTTTAGCATGTGTTTTTTGGCCAAAAATCCAAAATTTTCAAAACGCCTCATATTCGAGTATGTGGTCTAAAAACGCCATAGCATGTTGAAAAAAAGTTTAAAATAGTATAGTAACAGGTATTATTACAGAGTAATAAAAGTTATATTTCAGACTTTTTGTGTGTATAAAGTCTACAATTGGAAAAAAAAGTGACTTCAGTGTTAGAAACAAATGTTTATTGAAACATGACTGCTTAAAATGTCATTTTAAATCTATTTTATTTCATTGTTGTTCAATATTTCTCTAATATTGTCTCTAATATTCTACCATGAATAGAAGAGCAGAATATTTTTTTAAGGCAAAATATGTCGAAATACCATTTTAAATTAAATATTGTGGTGTTGCGGAGATGTCCTCTTCTACCTCAGATACAGAGTTAAGAAAACATCTTCACACATAAAAAATCACACCATAATCTAATCTTTTACAATGAAAATGAGAATAATTATGTAAAAGTTATCATTCCCTCTAATAATAATATCGCAATTGTAATATCAGTCAAAAATAATAGCAATTAGACTGGTGATTCTTACATAATATTTTCATTATCAGTAGTCAATAGTCTGTGAATGATTAACATGAATTTGTTGTTGTTGTTTTTTTCTCCAGATCACCAGTGAACACAACAGTCCAACGGCCTGCTGGACGCTGGGTCCGGACGCACTGCTCTCAGGTCAGTCCGGACGCAACATGATCCCACTGTCCTACAGGGGGAAAACAAATAAGAAGAATTATAAAACTCCCCGACAGTGTGCCAGACACAACATAACCTCCATGACAAAGTAAAACATAAAAATAAAAAAAATCTGCAAAAGATAAGCAAAATAAATGTTGAAATATAAAGAGGAATAAATAGCATATATTCATTAGTGATAAAAATAGAATACAAAATAATAATTTAACACTTGAGACATTCTGCATACTAACTAACTAACTAACTAACTAATTAACTAACTTTAGCTCATAATACTTTAGTACATTTTCAATTCAGGACTTATACTTTGAGTATTTGTAGACTATGGTATTCATATTTCAGATTTAACTAAGTGACTATCAAAAAAAACTTTCATGTTCAAATAATGTTGAGGAAAAGGCAAAGTAATGAATAATATTCAGTATTATACTATAGATTGTATAGTATGTCATAAAAGTACTGAAAAAAACATATTGTAGTACATCAGAAATAATCCTAAAAAGTAGATAAAACAGATGACAAAGATCAAACAAAAATATGAAAAAATATAACCTTAATAATAAAAATAAAATAATAGACAAAATATATAGTCCATGAGCCAGGACCTCAAATTTGGGCCAGCAGTACTATCTGCAGGGAATAATAGTAGTATATATATAATAGTGTAGTATTTTTGGAAATTGGTGTAAATATAGCTCAGAATTAGGGTTGTCAGCATTGACACGTTAATTGCGATGCGATTACAGGCCGAACACAATGTGTTATTTTATTTTAATCGCTGTAATCGCATGCTGCTATTTTTTTCCCCTTTGACACACCCTCACTTGTTGTCAAAAGTAATATGCACCTTATGTCAAACAGAATTAAAATATCACCAAAGTATTTCAAGTTTGAGCTGCCACCTATGAGCTAAGCATACCATTGCATCGCCAAAGCCAACAAAGCACTATTTTGCTGTGTGAATCACCACAGACCTGTGGATGAAACTAAATCAAAGAAGTTTTGTGGATCCAATGGATCATTGGACGTCGGCAAGTCATCAAAATGATCTCGGCGTAACTGCACATATTGACACTGATTGGACATTGAACGACACTATGCAGAAACATACATGTGCCCAGCAGAGCAATGGGACACACGGAATATGACTCCA
>JAOVVB010097487.1:0-13156 GCA_028570985.1 Heterobranchus longifilis | reverse complement strand
AATCCTGCAAAAGCACCACTTTAAATCTTGTGTTTACCAGAGATGTGCTCAGAAGTTTCTTGGAAATAAGTCATTCATGAAAAAAGCATAAAAAATGACTAATCGATAAAAGAAATGTTAGTTGATTAAGACCAAAACAACCGATTAGTCACCTAATCGACTGAGCGGCAGCCGGAGAGCAGAGGAGGAAACGAGGGCTCGGAGTAATTAATATTTTTCATGATTTTGTCTATTATTTTTCTCGATAATTTAATTGTTTGGTCTATTAAGATCACCACAACTTTCCAAAGCATAAATTGACATTAAAATAGCTTATTTTGTCTGAACAACAGTCTGAAACCCCATATTTAGTTTAATATCATATAGGACTGCAGATCACAATTATTTTCATTATCGATTAATCTGCAGATTATTTTCTCGATGAAACGTTTGATCAATAAAATGTCAGGAAATAGTGAAAAATGTCCATCCCAGTTTCTCAAAGTCCAAAGTGATGTATTTAATTGTCTTGTTTTGTCCAAAACCCAAATATATTTAATTTAATATGATATAAAACAGAGAAAAGCAGGAAATCTACATATTTCAGAGGCTGAAAACTGCATTTTCTGCCATTTTTGCATGAAAAATTACTTTAAAGATTATCGATTATCAAAAAATTGGTCATTAATATTCTGTCAATCAGCAAATATTCACTAGTTTATATTTGGCGTTTTAGCTTTTAAAAAAATGACTTGAGAAATCAATCTAATTAATCTAATCTAATTAATTAATTTATCTTCAAAATAGTTGCCTATTAATTTTTTTGTCAATCGATAAATCAACAAAATGTTTCAACTAAAGAGAAATCTTGTTTTTATTCTTACACAGAATTAAGCATTCAGTTAAAAAGTGTGTTTTGGGAAACCATTTTACAACATATTGTTTATAATAAAGCACTTAAATGCAGTATTACAGATGTCATAAATCTACAACAATACTTGCTGAGACCACAAACCCAAAACTGAAATGCATCCTTCTCATAGTTCTGACATTAATCATCCTTCTCAATGTTGTCCTGCAGGAAAAATGGGACCACAGTGGGTGTGTCTTCCTAGTAACACAAGAAAGACTGAAAATAAACAAATGGTTACGTGTGTCGTGACCTTCCGTGTGTGTCCTGTTTATCCGTTCTAATAACCTCCACTGGCTATTTGGCACCTTTAACTTAAACTCAGAATGTGTTGCTTTGTTTGTTTTTTACCCTGTTTCTCCTATTTCCTGATTCCCAACCTCACACACACACACACACACACACACACACAGCCATCATTTCATCAGTCCTAGCCGACTCAGCGATCGCACAGAGTTTAAACATCCTTCAGATCAGAGATTAGAAAGCACCGAGACCACAGATGTTTACTCACCAGAGATAAAACTGTTGGAATCACTCTGTCTACTGGAGCCGTCTGACTCTCCTTTCCACCATTTTCCTCCCCAGTGCAACAAGGCCCGCCCCTTCCTGCCAAATAAGGGAGTAAACATGAGGAAGTGACTCACTGCCTGCCCTGTGCTGATTGGACGAGGGGAGTTCCTCCAGATCCACTGCGACAATGACAGGGTATCCTTTTCATTGTGTTGTTTTCATGACTGCTCCTCACGCCTCCTAAACCTGTATGGGTGACCAGATACTACAGAAACACAAGCGACATAAAATGTCACACTTTATAACCAGGAAACGTTTACGTCTGAGTATCGCTGATGATGCTCTGAAGGCTTTAATTCAATTAGATTGCAAACAGAATTTATAAACACAGTAAAACTGATAATAATCCATCATTTTATGTCCATATTGATGCATTTGAAGACATTTTCTAGTCGTTACACTCACAGAACACGAGGATGTAAAGGGTCAGTACACCCCAGGGTTATTAAAATGAAAATAAGCAGTGAGAAATAATAATAATCTTTATTTATAGAGCATGTTTCAAAAGCAAGTTACAAAGTGCTTCACAAGGACAGCAGAATAAAAACAGACAAGTCATGAAATCAGCAGGTATTGAAAGATTCAGATAAAAACTACTTGGTGTATAAAAGCAATACAGTGTAAGAAAAAGGAAATAAAAACTCAATAAAATCAGGAAATATGTATGAAAAATATTGTTAGAACACTGAAACTAAATAAAAACGATATCCTTTAATAAAACCTAAACTGAAAAGTATATTGCCTTGTTTAAAAAAAAAAAGAAAAAATATATAACTTTTCACTGCTGCAAAAAGGACACAGTGTGAATTTCCGTCAACCGTCGTAATATTGAACCACAGAAATTGAACGAACTTGCCAGGAGACGTCGTTATGCAACAATAGATTCACATCAACACTAAAGTAGCACAAAGATGAAACATTAAACATTATAGCCATTCCTATACAGTTCTCTGACCATGTATTTAGTATGTGGTAGGTACTTCATTATACCTGGCCCTAACAAAAACACTTCTGAAAAACTGAAACTAAACTAGCAAACCCACTCTGAAAACTAACTAAAGCGAAACTAAAATGAAATTGGAAAGTCAAAAATAGAATCAAATGAAAACTACTTGAAATTTCAAAACTATTATATAACAGAAGATATATTTTGTCACTTGTGATAACTGGTATAAAAGAGAAGCAGATAGATGTGGTTTTATTTGCCAAAGTTTTTAAATACAAGATAAATGGAGATGGATGGAATAGTGTTTGCGGTGCTCACAGCGTTGAGATTACATTTATTATCAGATACATTACCACAGAAAGAGACTGTTTTCATAACTCGCCAAAGGTATGCAGAGACTGAAACTGAGGAATACAACATAATACACCCGTACAATACTTTACAACTGTAGTATCAAGAGCTGGTTTTTCTGGAGGATCATGTGCGTGTGTGCGTGTGTGCGTGTGTGCGTGACTGAAATGTATTCATGAAGTTGAACATGATTGTTTTTGTGTTATTCTGTATTTTTGTGCTGCTGATAATAATAATATTACAGATTTTTTTCAATTGCTGACAAGCATCGTCCAATACTGAAACCATTTATTTGAAAACTCTTCATGCAGTCTGCATTAGCAGCATGCATCTGGGCCAAACAGCCTCCAAAACTCTGTATACACGTCTCAAAATCAGATCGTTCCTCCAAAACACTTCAACAGTTCTCCCTCAGAAACACTGTCGCTCATAACACACTGACCTAAAAACATTACCAACAGGGAGCATTACATACATTATGAACTTTTATCTTTGAAGTTTGAATTATTTTTCCACATAAATCAGTATTTCATTATAGAATAAGAATAACACTTTTCACTTTATTGACTAAACTAAAGTCTATGGAACAAGAATGAATCAGAAATGCAGCATTGCTTTATTCTTTTCTATATCTTTGTATATAGTAATTTACTTGTGAAAAATAAAAAGCTGAAAACGCTGATTTTTTTCTGAAATTCCAGGGCTGCAATACAATAATTACAAAAAGAAAAGCACAAGTTCTCACCAACATTAAATCTTACTGGATAAGATAAGATCAGATATATTTTATTGATTGAATAATGTATGTTTTCTCTGGCGATGCAATCAGCTGTGTTTCAAATTGTTATTATTTTCATTTTATTGTAAATGTTCTGCTAAGATTTTCTAAATATTTCAATATGGTAACTGCAGAAAAGCGTGTGTGAAAACAGTGTGTGAGCATTTGAAAAATGCTGCAGATATAACGTGTTTTGCAGGTGTTGCGTGTGAATGAGAAAAGAGTTCATGGATTTTTGAAAATGTGGTGATTGAATGTATTTTGTGTGAAAGCAATGAACAATGATTGACAGTTTAGTCCACAGAGACTTCTGTTTCTCTGACTGCGTGAAGAGTTTTGATAATGTGACTTCAGTTTGTACTGATGCAAGTTAGTAATTAAAGAACAAACTGTAATGTATCAGGATTGCCCACTTGCCCGGGGCAAGTAAAATGTCACCTCGGGCAAGTAAATCTAACAACTCACTTACCTGATCAGGCAAGTGTTAAAAAATAATTAAAGACAGTTTTTTTTTCCACAGCTGGTGATCGAATCTCTATTAAGTGTTAAACTAAATTGACTTTAATCTTTGTTGTAATTTGATTACTGCAAATAAATAAAACAATTCAGTATAGGAGCGAGTAAAAATTTACTTTGGGCAAGTACATTTCTGAAAAAAACATTAAACACTGTGTACTTTGTATAAAACTTCATCTATATTTATTGACATGTAACACAAAATAGCTGAAATACACTAAAACACACAGTTACTTTAAAACAGAAATATCAAAACAATGTTGATTAGTAGCCAAAAGTGCAAACATGGCTTTTGTGACATACTGTACTGTATATACTCTGATTTATTGATTTATTGGTGAACAGCTGACAATATGGATTTTATTTTCCACCAAACCTACAGGACCTTCTCTCTCTGTCGATGTTCTCTGCACCTTCTTCTGGATGTCCTCCCTCCTGGTCCACTTCTTCTGAGTTTCATCCTCCTCGTCCTTGGAAACGCTGTTATGACTGTGGCCAGACAAGGTAAGGGAATTCATACTTTACATACACAATTTGCAGTGCTTTACTTAATGTTTTAAGTACTAAAACTTAAAGGCAGGATTTGAAGATGTATCACTTTAGTGCCACCTGGTGGTAGTATACAGAATTACACTGACACGCAGCAATACAAGACTCCTCCTCAACTTCCTTTACCTTTAAAATATCATATTTATCTTCACTAGAGGCTTTAACCAATCAAATGTAATCAAATTAATTCATGTCAAATCAATTACCAGTTTTGTTGATACAGTTAATGCGTGTGCATCCCTTTTAAAAACAAACAAATGCTCTGTCGCCAAAGAAAATGCCATAAAATGATGTATTAATGTTGTTTTTCACTTTCATGGAGTTTAATCATTTAACCAACTTCAGTCATGATCATAACTAACAAATATTCATTCATTTTCAGAATTCTAACCCTTTAAATGCCAGTTTGTTTACATAATGCCACTGTTGTTTTTTACCCAGAAAAAAAAGATTATTTTCTGTATACTAAATACTAGGGGGGATTCTTTTCACAGTCTGGGATATGTCAACGATTAACAACAATATTGATTCTGATGCATTGCATCAAACACTGCAGTGCTCCAAAATACAGCAGCAAAAACCAGAGTGAAAACCAGGAAAATAGTATATTTGTCCCATAGGACAAATATGAGAAAATGACTCAATCTGGTGGAAAATAGTAAAAACTATAATTTTGCAGCCAGGGCTCGGTTGAAAGCCTGATATAATAGAATGCATGATTTGATGCTGTGGGATCAATTATTGTAGTTGTAATGGATTTCAATGGGGAAAAACATCCTCATTGAAATTCATTAAAACAACAGTTTTTGTCCTTCCGTCAGAGTGTCTGTATTTTGGATACAGTTTATTATACTCAGACTTATTATACGAGCTGACTTCCAAAATTCAAATAAAAAGAAACACACATGCCGTATGCATCAACATAGCCAAAATGATCGAAAAATGAAAAAGCCAAAAATGTCCTTCGTGATGCACAAGTGTTGAAATACATGTTTCCATTAGCTTTACTGTGTATTTTCTAGAAGTGAAGTTTGCATTGCTCTGGTAAAAGTCAAAGAAAGTGCGATTAGTTCCCAGCGTTCTGATTATTTAATAAAACCTGCAGGAATTTGTATTCTGTACACTCTGGATGTACACTCTGTGTCGACAGCTAACTAAATATTATTCCGCAGGACAAGGACAAGTGTGTTATGTAATATTTGACTTCCCGCGTAGTGATATGAGACAAAAACGAGAAAACATCTGCAGATTTTTCCATGTACTACATTCTCACACCTTCTCACACACACACTCCAGATACACTTTCCCTGACCCCTCAGAGCTCAGGACTTCAGGACTTGTCAGGACGCTGCCTCAGTCCGTGTCCTCTGACGGATGCTCATTAATTTCGAGCGCATTAATCATAATGACGTTACTCATACAGCAGACGACCTGTGTGATGTAATGCAGCAGATTGTTAGTTGATCTGACAATGTGAGGGAGCTGCAGTCTTTCTGAACCTCCGAGACAATATGTACAGCTATTTTGTATTGTATAATAATGTTAATATTAATAATAAACTTTATTTATATAGCACCTTTCCAAAACAGGGTTTACAAACTGCTTTACAGGGTAAAAACAACAAATACAGAATCATTATAAAACAGCAGAAATCACAAACAAATGTCCTACAAGTTATGAGTTTTTGCAGTTGTATCATGACATTATTTGCTGCAGAGTGAAGAAATATATTGCATTAATCGTGGCGATAACCCATTACGTTTTTGCGGAACATAGCAACAGATTTTCTAATGTTATGAAATAAGGCCCACAGTAAAGGTTAGGTGCTTTTACTGGATTTGAACCTGAGAAAGAAGAGAAACTGGAGCACACTGATCAGTTTACAGCATCTAACTTGTAAGACATATGTCTGGAGTCTGGACAGCAGCTGTGTGTTGATCGCTGTGTGATCTTGTTTCACACCTTTCTCCGTTTATTGTCTGAAAAGCAACAGATTCAGGATGCATCTGCTGAGTGACGTGAAAAATGTCCTTGTGATGCTCCAAAGATGAAAAAGCTTCCAAACTTGTAGATCTATTTGTAAGAGGTTTTGTGAACACCAGGTTCAAGTCTATATGTTGGTTTTTTGTGAATATTGTAGGTTATTTATGACAAAACTGAATCTATGTGTGAACTTCAAGACTAATCCAACATCATTACAGAATGCAGGATACCCTTTCTGTTTCTTGGATATTTGATATTTTCAGTGTTGAGTGTTTCTGTTATTTTGTCCTATTTTCTACCGATAATTTAATTAAAACTGTGCAATCTCGTGAGCCAAAAAAACTAACAAATATTGCAACATTTTATTGAGGAATTTATTCTTATCATAGCCTGTTGTAAGCAGAAATATTTAGACCTTATTAGATTATTTTTTTCTCTCTGTTGAAATTCTTACTTTTGTATTGATACACATCTGATCAATACTGGACCTATTTTTGGGGCTTTCACTAACTGATAAGAAACACTGTGGGAAAACAGTCACCTGTAGTTGATGCACACAGACAAGCCCTTAAAGGGATAGTTCGGATTTTTGAAGTGGGGTTGTATGAGGTACTTAATTATCCATATCCTACTTATCCATAATCAGTTTCCCGTCTTAAAGGATGTTTGACAGCAAGGTAAAACAGTGCAAATATTTTAGGGATGGGACAATAATGGATTTTATCGTGGATCGTGATAAAAAACACTCACAATAAGTTGATCGTGGTGAATTTCCATTATCGAGATAATCGTGAATATCATGAATATCCTCATGAATTAACTGCAGTTTACTACAGTGTCCTATCTGTGGTGCAATACAAATATTTGTTTCTTAAAAAAAAGTCTGAATGTTTCGAGAAAAAAGTCAAAATTTTATGAGGAAAATGTCACAACAAAGCAAAATGTGATTCCGGTGTGTTTTTGTGCCGTTTTAAGAATAATTTCTTGATTATTGAGATAATAATGTGAATGGCAATTATTTTGGCCAGGATAATCATGACATGAAATATCCATATCGTCCTATACCTGCTTCTCCACACTCCTTCTACTGTCAGTAATACACTGACTGTGTATAAGATCCAATCTCTTTCATGCTTTTGTAACTAAAACAATTTATTTTTCTTAGCAATTATAAAGTCAGTGGAGTGCTACTTTTAAAAATAAGACTATGACAATGTTACAGCAAGGCAGACATCCTCATCGCTCCTCCTGCATGTATGTAAAAATACTCACATACTTTTCCCACAAAAAAAGTAAAAAAAAAAAAAGAAAACTTCTCCCTCATTAAGAAATTCTGGATCTGCCATAGTTACGCTCGTCACTTGTGGCCGGGGCATTGTAAAGAATGTCTCAGCCACAAGTGATTTGATTGGTCCTTGGTACATATGATGTCATAAAACCTGTCTGTCTGAATCCAGATTTTTGAGAGTTTTTGGCACACTGCAGTCTGAAGGCAGAAATTCTCAGCCATGGTGTTGACTGCTCATTTCTCTCATCATATATCTTAAAAAAACACCATTTCGACATGATAACATGGTTTAAAACTTGCTTTTTTTTACCAGAGTGGCTCTTTAAAGAAACCTTTAACACTGACCAGAAACACAACACTACGTTAACTAATTCATAGGATTTTTAATCCACGTCCTTGACTTGATTTTGGGTTTTTTTCACGTGTTTCTGAAGCACAATAAAAGAGGGCAACGATCAGCTGAATGCCCCTCACACACAAACACACCCCTCTCCTCCCCTCTCCTCCCCTCTCCTCCCCTCCTGCTCTGTAACGTAGCGCTCTGTGGTATTTCCCACAATAACATCCCAGCTCCACACACTGACTCTGTCATTTTGGCTCTGACCCCCTCTGCTCCTCTCTCTCTCTCTCTCTCTCTCCCTTTCTCTCTCTCCCCCTCTCTTTCTGCCCCCAGGGACCCGGACCGGACTCAGGACCAACACCTTCTGGTTTCAGGTATGAGCCCGAGCGGGTCGAGGGCGGCACATCGCCACACATCAGCAGGTTTGACGCGGCGGCGGCAGCAGCAGGGGACGGTTTGGTTAGTTTTGGATTAAAAAGCTTTAAGGCCGCCATTGAAACGGCTCGGGGGGGTGAGCCGAGGTCGAGCTGCGATCGAATTGTTTCCACTGTTTGTTTGGTTTTTATATTGGCCCACATACTTCCATGATGGGAAATTGATTTTTCTTTTTTAGAACATGGCAGGTGCATGCTGGGAGAGAATTAGAGCTGATGGTAAATTTACTTTTACTCTCATCTAATCCGTTTTATTCAGATATTAAACAAATATGTATTTATTAAAGTTCTAGCCACATTGTGCTGCCTGTCTGTCACAAATTATCAGTATTTTTTATTATATTTTTTATATGTATATATATTTGTTTTTATAATTTTAATTATATATTTTTGATTGTTTTGATTATTGCTCTCATTATTCGGTTGACCAGTTTATTGACAATTTATTATTAGATATATTATTCTTGCATTGTACTTCCATACTTTCATGAAGGGAAAATGTTTTTCTTTTTTAGAAAAGGGCAGGTGCATGCTGGGAGACAATTAGTCATTTTTATTCAGATATTAAACAAATATTGATTTATTAAAGGTCTAGCCACATTGTGCTGCCTGTCTGTCACAAATGACCAGTATTTTTTATTATATTTTTATGTATTTTGATGTGTTTTTCTTGCTCTTTCCTCTGCTGATCATCAGAATCGATCAATCAATAATGAGCGGCATCAGAAGACGTCCGGTGAAAATGCAGAAGTTTATTGAGCTGTTGGTGCTGCTGGGGTGAGTAAACTGAAAACATCTCATTCATTCACATATGTTTTCATACAATTCAATGTAATATAACTTTATTTATCCCAAAGGCAGTTTTTACACAGCAGCAGCAACAAATACCCACACAATGAATTAATGTTTTTGTGTTTTTCTTTGTTGCTGTTTTCTTTTTCAAATACTGGTATTGGAGTTATACATGATGCGTATGTTATGGCAAGTTGTCGTGCTTTATTTATATTTTATGACAAAATTAGCTTGTATCACGGAGAACAAAGTACATGTATGGATGAAATTATTCAATAAATAAAACGTTTTTAAAAAAAAATACAAAGCTAAAACAGTCAAAGACTATAATCTAAAAAAAAATAAGTGAAATACATTAATAAATACATATCAAATACATATAAATATTCAAAAAAAAAAAAAACTAAGCTGTACAAAAGCATAAAAATACTTGGATAGCAGGGGAATAAAGGAAAGCATGCCTCAGATTGATAATGTACAATTATAACAAATTGAGTATAACTATTTATTTGCATTCCCATTTTAGGTTTTATATCACATTATATTTTATTATTATTATTTATTTAATAATGTAATGATCAATAAATAATAAATAAATAAATCTAAGAGCTAATTTAAACCATGTAACTGCTTAAATTTAGACAAATGTCTTCTTTAAATATATATATATATATATAAAGTATTTTGATCATCATTATTGGCAGTTATAGTCTCAAAGTGCTTTAAATCACCACATCATGAGTTTATTGTCATCATCTATATACAGTGCAGTAGATGAGCATAAAGTGCAAACAACAAGATACAAAAACAAGTACAGAACATGTAAAAAACATATAGTGCAGCAGTAGTAGAGTAAACATACATACAGCAGGTATAATGTAAATAAATGTAAACAAATGTGAAATAAACCTTTGACATTCTCTGAAAACAATAAAAAATCTCCCATGAAAACCAGATGTATTTACTACAATCCGGCTCTGATCTCTGCGGTGTTTCAGAGTCATCGGTGTGAGTTCCGGTGCCGTTCAGAGACCGGACTACGACGACACCCCGAACCCGGAGTTCCTCAACCCGTCCTGGATGGCCAGCATCCCCGATGACCAGCCGCTGTCTGAGGTCACCATGCCTGGGACGCACAACACCATGGCGCTGTACGGCGGCGTGTACGCCGAGTGCCAGACCTGGAGCCTGGCCTCCCAGCTCCGAGCCGGCGTCCGTTTCCTCGACGTCCGCGTCCGTCACGTCAAGGGGAACCTCACCATCCACCACGGGGTGTCCTACCAGCGGGCGCACTTCGGCCACGTGCTGGCGGGCGTGGCCGAGTTCCTCCGGGAGTATCCCAGCGAGACGGTGCTGATGCGCGTGAAGGAGGAGTTCAGCGAGACCTACGACATCTACGGCGCCGTGGTGGACTACATCCATCGCTACGCTCACTGGGACCTGCTGTGGCACAGCCGGCTCGTGCCGAGCATGGGAGAGGCCCGGGGGAAACTCATCGTCCTGCAAGACTTCTCTGGGCCGGACTTGGGGATGCGCTATGGCTCCCTGGACATAGCGGATGACTGGAGGGTATGAACACATATTATTCAAACATTTTTAATACATTTTCACATTAAAAATCAACAAACACGCATCTAAATCAACTGTAGCCTGCAAGAAAGGCAGAGAAGGTTGCCAGATGTTGTCAAATGTTCCAGTTGAGCTTTCGTTTTATTGTGACGAATTTAAAGGAAATTAAATGTGTTTTATTCTGTTTTAACTGCTGATCCTTTGACCACGCAGCCTCGCCGCAGCAACAGCAGACGTCCCGACGTAAGAAACAGGAATGTCTGCAGTAATATCCTACTCCTTCTTCTAATACTAATGTTTAAAAACATAAAAAACAGAGCTACCATAAGCCAGACCAGTGCTGTATCTACCAAGGCAGCGACTGCTCTTCTCCACAGAAGTAAACATGATGTCACAATGTACAAAAACAACAAAAACATGCAATTAAAAAGTCCAAGGCATGAGGAAAACACAAAACAAAACAAAAAAACAACAAACAGTAGATCAACAACAATACAATTAAAGACAAAGGAGAACAAGAAACAAAAGAAAACATAAAGCAACAAACAAAAAAAGAGGAAAAAAACAAACAGTAGATCAACAACAATACAATTAAAGACAAAGGAAAACAAGCAAAACAGACAATAAAAACAACAACAAAACAATAAATCAACCACAATAAAAACCACAAATGATAATAATAATAATCACATTGCAGTACCCACAGTATACATAAAAAAAACCTTTGACACAACAAAAATAGTAGTCTAACCACTAAAACGAAATGAAATAAAAATAAAAGTGATCCTATAGTCAGACCGAGGGGCTGGTGCTCGGTGCCATCAGATAGTGAGTCCCTCGTCACTGAGTTGTGAAACATTTGCCGTTTCCTGCAGGTGCCCACACTTCTGCACGTGGAGGAGAAATGGCAGAGCGTCTACGAGCACCTGGAGGCTGCACCCGCAGGAAACAAGGCCCAGATTTTCCTCACCTACAGCAGCGGGGCGGGGGTGTTCGCGTACCCCCGGGCCGTCGCTCAGCGCGTCAACGCACAGCTGTACGACTACCTGAGGGCCAAGACGGACCCGAACCAGCGCCTGGGGATCGTGTGCATGGACTTCCCCGCCGCTCCTCTCGTTCAGATGATCATCGACTTCCAGCTGAGCGACGTCCTGAAGAGAAGACAGCCCTTTGACGCAGTACGTAGTTTGAAATATACCATTTCTACACTCAGAAAGAAGATGATCAAACATTTTAGTGTTAATGTCTGAGACAAAATCAAGCAGGGGGACAGTAGACTGGTCAGTGACAATCAATGAGAGGCGTCGCCATGGACACCAAATACTGCAGTTGTAGCTCGGATTCAATAGTTTTGGGACAAGTACTTTTACTGTAATGGACAGGATCTAAATTTCACCTCGGATGAAACTTGTCATTGTGTCATTCACCAAGGATACTGGAAACAAAATAAATGTCACATTAAAAATGAATCACAAATGGCAACGTGATGTTTTGTGCAGCAATAAACTGCTAAAGTGCGTTAGAATTGCTGTTTTGACACAATTTGTCTTTGACCGCAGTGTAGAAATACTCTGTTGTAAGTCAAAGTAATGCCTTCAAAACTTTACTTAAGTAAAAGTACAAAAGTAGTAGCATCAAAATATACTTTAAGTACCAAAAGTAAAGTATTCACTATGCAGAAAAGCCCATTTCAGAATATTATATAGTATATTACAATTAGTGATGATTAATGTGTTCATCACTTTAATGTTGCAACTGGTAAAAGTGAAACACATTTTATTTACTTTATATTCTGCTGGGTAGCATGATCTATAATATTACATCAACATTAGTTGATTTTTATTTTGTATTAATAATCTGAATCCACAAAGTAACTGATGCAGTAAAAAAGTATGATATTGGGTTCTAAAATGTAGTGGTGAGAAGAAGTATAAAGTAGCATAAAATGGAAATACTCAAGTAAAGTACAAGTACCTCAAAGTTGTATTTAAGTACAGTACTTGAGTAAATCTACCTAGTTACATTCCACCACTGCATTTTAGGAATATACAGTGTATAATGTACAATGGCAGTGCTGTGTGTGTGTGTGTGTGTGTGTGTGTGTGTGTGTGTGTGTGTGTGTGTGTGTGTGTGTGTGTGTGTGTGTGT
>JAOVVB010097463.1:0-13156 GCA_028570985.1 Heterobranchus longifilis | reverse complement strand
TTTAACAGAAAATCACTCATTGGAGTGATTTTCTGTTAAATCACAATGATAAAAACTCGACTTCCAGCAGGAAGGAAAAACACTCAGGCACCAGAATAGAAATAGAGAGAGCAGAAACAGTGATACAGTATGAAAAAACTAAATAAAAGTGTTGTACTTGCAGTGGCCCCAGTCGAAGCTCCTCACACTCTCTGTCACATGACCTGCATCTCCAAACTTGTCCTCACACTTCCTGTTGATTGGACACTGACCTCCAGAGACAGCTGTGGAGACAAGCAGATTATTGCACAAAAAAGTGGCAATAGTGCACAATGTTGCACATAAAGTGAGATCGTTCTTGTGGTTAAAATGTAATAATGGTGTATTTGTAGATGATCTAACGCAGAGGTTCCCAACCTGGGGTCTCGACCCCCACTATGGGTCCAAAGTCCGGCCCGGGGGACAGATTTTAAATGACCTCTGGCTTGAAAATATATGTGGCATGCCACACAATTGGTTAATCAAGCAAGTCTGCATTTTTCCAATTCAGCTTATGATAAGAGTTTGTAGACATGCACCAAGTAGGAACTACACAGGCAGAACTAATGTGTTTCTTGTTTGGGTGCACATATGTATTAGTGCGGCACTTAAAATATAATCCTGAGAGTACAATTGTATGAGATTTTTTAACTAACACATATGATGCAAGAAGCAGCTGGCCCTAATCTAATGTAGCCCCCAGTTATTTTCACATTATCTAATGTGGCCCCCATTCAAAAAAGTTTGGACACCCCTGTCTCAAATCATATAGTCACTAGGTCTGTGCTCAAAAAATCGATATGGCGATATATCGTGATACAAGTATCGTGATACGTGTCTCGATACAGCAGCAAATGCTGTAAATATATGCATTTATTAATAACTGATTAGAAAAGAATATTACATTTCCTTTTTATGGGCCTGAATTTTAAGTGTTTTAAGTTGTGTGATCGCTGTTAATAAAGAGCATTGTAGTAAATTCTGCATGGCCATTATTCTAAATCAACATGTATTGTGATACGTATCGTATTGTGAGGTTGTAGACAATACTCAGCCCTAATTTGTGTTTTGTTATTTGCTTTCCAACCTTTGGCCCCAGCAGAAAGCATCAAACTCATTATTTAGAGCCCATCTTCTGTAGGTTACACTGATATCAACACATGAACATCCTTTCTTCTTACAGCTCAGCAGCTTTTACATGCTCATCATCATCATCATCATCAGCATCATGGTGGATGGATCGCACAACAAACAACAACTGGTGAGTGATTTATCTGGTGTTCCTGCTGAGGGTTCATTAGGTGCCTAATGCACGTCTAATCTGATTCTATTTTAATCATTAAAAGCACAAACAATAGTGCTTCCACCCTCACAAAAACAGACTGTGATTGAAGTTGAGCCTGTGATATAACCTTGTTAAGAGCTGCATATTATCCCAGCCAATCATCGGGCCCTGCATTAGGTGTAATGTGATTTTAACTGGGAACTGAGTAGGTTATTTAAAACTTTCCTGCTGACCCTTCAAAACTTGCACTACTCTAACACCTGGTTTTATTTTCATTTATTGATCACTGTGGTAAAAAGCAGAAAAAAGAGTCAGCAGATGCAAAGAACTATAACATAAAAAAGTGGAAATAATAAAGTGCTGTTACTGTGTTGTTGATGCATTAACATAGACAGTAGGAGGTATTTTAATGTGACAGCTGGGATAGATGGGACTAATTCACTTTTTTAAAAATGTAACCTGCTATATTACTACAGACTACAGCAGCGAGATAAATAAAGTGGAGTATAAAACACAATATATTCCTCTAAAATGTAGTAACAGTGGGGGAAAGAGGATATACTGAAAAAGTCTCATGTATCTGCCTTCATATACTTCACATAAATACATTTCTTTTTATCTGTTATAGCAATCTGAAACATATTTATCTATCAGGAAAATAATTATATCCACAAATCAAGAAGAGCAAACAATGTGAAAACATTTTATACATCCATAAACACAACAATCTCAAATCACACAAAAATTGACACACTGGTATGTGCCGCTTTTTGTTACTTTCTTAACTTTTTATTTATTTATTTTTATAACTGCTTGTCTGTGGCTGATATGTGTTTAATGCGTATGCAGACTGATATTCTCATTCTCAATGGTAGGCTACTGAAGTACAATTTTGAGGTATACTTGAAGTATTTCAATTTCCTGCTACACTTGAGGTACTAGTTTCTTTGCAGATTCAGATTATTAATAGAGAATATAATTAAGAAATAAATAATGGTGTATTATTAAGATAAGGCCTGCCCCAAATATAGGCCTATAGCCATCTGCAACATTAAAGTGTTGTAGCCTACACATTAATCCAATAATATAATGTTGTTGTTTTTTCTGAAATAGACAATTTTGCATGCGTACTTTTACTTTTTGAACTTTAAATACATTTTTTATGCTCATGCTTTTGTACTTTTACTTCAGTAAAACTTTGAATGCAGGATATTTACTGAGCAAGTTATTTATAATATAATACATATTTAGGCTACAGTTATATTATATATATTTTAAATATACATTCATATGAAATAAATATAAATATTTTATTGAATTTTAAAGTAGGCTCACGTGATGCTGTTCAGTGGAGGTTGTCATGGTAACAGGTGCCGGCAGGGGGCACTGCGTGTGTGCGTCACATGAAGGAGGAGATCCAACATGGCGTCTTCAATAACACTACCGCTACTGTTTTGTTTAGCATCGTTTTCTTTGCAAATCAGCTCCTCCAGACTTTTATCCGAGCCTTGTTACAAACCCATCAGAGACGACAGACCAGACTCTGTCAAGTAAGTGACGAGGAAATGTACATTTTGTTCTGACAGTGACACAGTTTCATGATTGTGAACTCTTCTTGTTGTTGTTGTTTACATCCTGAGTGAACTAACGTCTCTACGACTGAGATTTGGAGATTTGACATTAAGGTTACATTAAGAACTAGCGTTAGCATAAACCGCTATCTGTTTCTTATAACATATTTGTAAGTATAAGTATTGCCGTATATTCCACAGGCTTATGTATAGGCTATATAATATTATATAATATAGTATTCAGTAGTGAGTTTCTTGTAATGTTGTCAGTGGTGCTAACTAAAGTTAGCTACTTTTACTCAAAGTACTTTAGCTACTTGAGTATTTCCATTTTATGCTGCTTTATACTTTTTACTCCACGACATTTATTTGACAACACTAGTAGTTACTTTGTAGATTCAGATTATCAATACAAAAATATTATATGTGTACAGTTAACCAGCAGTATATAACGTAGTTGAAATTAGCTTTACCAGCTACAACATTAGCGACGCTTACACATTCATACATCACTGATTACAATCCAGTGATATTATTCTGGAATGGGCTATTATGCATAATGAGTACTTTTACTTTTGGTACTTTAAATATATATTGATCCTAATACTTTTACTGAAATAAGATTTGGAATGCAGGTCTTTTACTTGTAAGAGTATTTTTACACTGTGGTTTTGCTACTTTTACTAAAGTAAAAGATCAGAGTACATCTTCCACCACTTAATGTAACTTAGTAGTTAATAGTAACTCACCCCAGTGTGGTAATAGTATACTGTAACGCTAGTAGCATATTATATAGTTATAAACATATGGAAAATCACATGAACATAAAAAATGACATATGGATTTCTGGGTTCATTAATGTGGGTTTGTTTTCTCTACTTTGTTTTTCTCTCCCTTGAAAGTCTCCATCTTAACAGGACTAACATGATCAAGTGTAGGTTTTACATCTATCATGTATATGCAGTAAAATGTGAAATAACGTGATCATTTCACACAGCCCAATACATCATTTTGAGTCATAATGCAGTATTTATTTCAGAAATATCGCTAGTTCTCCATTAAACAATCACCGGGACTACTTCATAAAAATGCCACAACCTTAACAAGGTAGGGGTATCATAGGTATTTTAAAGAGATTTATAGATCATGTCCTTGTCTGCATGGCTTGCAGGGTAATTATTATTAATGTGGAAAGGCCCATTTAATTGATCAAAAATATTTTAGATGATCCTTGAGTGATTATGTGGAATTGCACCAAATTAGACAATTATGGTTACTCAATTAAAGCAAATTAATTACAGTAGATTAAATTGAAATGTGACTTTTCTGTGATATTATGTGTTTCTATGTTTCTATATATTTACTACAGGATTACTTCTTTGTTCTGATTCCTCTTGATAATATTAACAGTCTAGAGTAGATAATATAATATAATATAATATAATATAATTACTTATTTCAGGACACAGGCGCGGCCACATGAGTATGTGAAGGTGTCAGACCTTCCTCCGTCCTGGGACTGGAGGAACATCGAGGGAAAGAATTATGTGAGCGTCACACGGAACCAACACATCCCCCAGTACTGCGGGTCCTGCTGGGCCATGGGAGCCACCAGTGCACTAGCTGGTAACCATGGCAACGGAGGGAGGGAGGGAGGAGGGAGGGAGCTAGGGAGGAAATGATGAGAATAGAGGGATGATAGAAGATGGGATTGATGTAAAATATGTTATATACAGTATGTGTATTTAAAATCTTGTTATTACACAGTTTGTTCATGCAGTATATTATATAGATATTATATTGGGCAGTTTTTATTGACTACACAGTACCACATTAGTGTGGCAGCCAAGGACGTATGTTTCGTCAACACTGGGGGGGGGGGGGTTCCTCCCTCTGGAAACTTTGAGCATTAAACACTTAATTTCCTGCATTCTGGAATAATAGCTAGAGCATTCATTCTTTTTGCAGCAGAAAGCAAAGTCTTCTGTACGTATGCTTGTGATGACATCATTAGGTTACATGAGGTGCAAAACCACGTGACAAATGAAATTATCAATACGCCTTTACACATCTCAAAAATAAAAAATGTAGTGAGTGTTGAGACATATTTTTTGCACATTTCTACATTTAGAACATTTTCACCCATGCTTTGGGTGTTTATTTAGTAAATTTTGATGAAAAAACATGTACAGTTTTTGTATTTTTTAAATGTATGACTCAACTGCAATATTTTTTATTAATTATTATGGTTTATTGGCTTACATATTCTTTTAGCTGAGGTTGGACAGATTTTAGAAATATGAAGCATTTGAAGATACTCCAAGAAATGACATCACAATAAGCAAAAATACCAATATAGGCATCATTTCTACTGCATAGTTCTAAGGGTTAATTTCTTCAAAATAAAAGCCCTCTCTACACTCATGTTTTTTATTCTAAATATTTAGGGGGATGTTTCCCCTGCATCTCCCCTGAAATCTTCACCAGTGCAGTGATATAGCGAGCATGGAGAGCTGCATCCACCCTGCATTTTACCATTTCAACATTTGTTTGTTGTTATTCTTTCGTCCAAAGACCGTATCAACATCAAGCGTGGAGGCGTGTGGCCGTCGGCGTACCTGTCCGTCCAGAACGTGATAGACTGCGGGAGGGCGGGCTCCTGTTACGGAGGAGATCACCTGAGAGTCTACGCCTACGCACACCAGAGCGGCATTCCTGATGAAACCTGCAACAACTACCAAGCCAAAAACCAAAGTATAAATATATACAGTTTCATTAAATATCCTTACATTTACACTACATGGCCAAAGGTATGTGGACTCCCTGGTCTAGGCTAGTTTGAACTACACCCCTTAGTTCCTAAATCTTAATGTGACAGCATACAATTATATTTTAGACCAAAGTGTGCATCCAGCTTTGTGCAAACAGTTTGAGGAAAGGCCCGCCCCTGTTTCAACATGACAATACCGCCATGCACAAAGCTGGGTCCATAAAGAACTGGTTTTCACACCTCTGACCTCAACCCCTCCCAACACCATTAGGATGAACTTTTATAACACTGAATGGCTGAATGGGAGCAAATGCTACCGTAAAAGCATATTAATAACATCCATGAGTTTGGAATAAGATGTTCAGCAGTCACATATGGGTGCAATGGTTTGATCTCCACATGTATAGCAATATAGTGTTTATCCATTTTAGTGGAAAAAAACATTTAGGATCAAGTCTAGAGGAGTATTATAATGTAAACAACAATGTTTTTTTGGTCATTTTTAAGAACAGATATATCTTTAAATGGCAGGGTTGTTGTTTCGGAAATAACTAATAGGATATTAATGGGGAAATGTAACCAACATTGTAGGCTGCAGTTGGACAGCAAAGCAGCTGCTCTGAGTCACAAACTAAACAAATTTGTGAAATCACTCACAGCACTTAAAGTAATTATCTTGAAGATTTTCATTTAAATAAATGTCTGTTACCTATTGCTGAATGAGGTAACACAAAGGTGTGGCCCACTGATGAAAGCGCCAGTCTTGCTTGCAGTTCCAGTATTACGAGCTGGGTGTCTGTGGTGACATTACCGGGAAAAAATCACAAGCAGCAAGCGGTAAGGGGGAGCTAACACAACATGTCACGATTATTCTGGCCAAAATAATTGCAATTCACAATATTATCCCGATAATCAACGAAATATGCTTAAAACTCATAAAACAGCACTGAAACACACTGGAATCACTTTATCCAGTGATTAACACATTATTTAGCTTTTTTCTTGAAACATTAAGACTTTTTCTCATAGAATTGTGAGTTTTTTTCTCAAAACATTACAACTTTATTTTTAAGAAACAAATATTTGTATCGCATCACAGATAGGACACTGTAGTAAACTGCAGTCAATTCGTGAATATATTCACAATATTCACAATTATCCAGATAATGGAAATTCACCACGATCAACTTATTATGAGTGTTTTTATCGCGATCCACGATAAAATCGGTTATTGTCCCACCCCTATGGAGCGTTTATGTTGGAGCTGACATTAGCTAACGTTGATGTAAATATGCAAATAAATCAGATAATGAACAGGCAGTTTAGTGATATCCCCGCAGTTGTAGTCTTTAAATAAAATCCTGAGTCCTATTTGTCTGAGACCAAGACAAGACTGAGTAAAAATGCTGTCAATTCCAAGACGAGACCTTCAAAAGCGGTCTTGAGACCGGTCTACTACAACACTTCCTGGCATATGAGCCACCAGAGAGAACGAAACATTGATCCTCGAGATTGTAACTTTAAATGTTGTTTCACATGTTTACACTGTACATGGAATTGAAATGTAAAATGAGTGTTGCACAGCACTGTAAATCCTAATAAATAATGTCCTGTGTTTTAGAGTGCGAGCAGTTTAACCAGTGCGGCACGTGCTCCTTCTTCGAGTCGTGTGCCGTCGTGAAGAACTACACCATGTGGAAAGTGGGCGACTACGGGGAAGTTTCTGGAAGAGACGACATAAAAGCTGAAATTTACACCAACGGGCCCATCAGGTAGAGTAAGTCATCCTCCCCAGTCAACTTCTAATTATCCATCCACCTACAGTAGCACCCTCTGTAAGAGACTCAGCCTGAAGAGCCAGTTTTAATCATAGTGACACTTTTATTAGTGGATACATATTTAATCATTCTTAAAACCTTTGAGAAACATAACAGAACATTGAGTGTCATTTTATTTCACATCTTAAAACACAGTCATTTATATCCATTTAAAGCCTTAAAGTATTGATCTTATATCTTACACACAGACAATTTAAAAATGTTATTTTCCTTATCCTTAATATCTTACATTAGCTGTTATTATTTTACTAAGGTTCTGGCTTTGACAGCTTTATTTTGTCTTTAAATTAAATCCATGCAATATTAACAAGGTCTTAAAAAGTCTGCAGTTAGCTTTTATAATACCTGCAGATAGTTAGAAGTTAAAAACTTTTTCATGAGTTGGCATTTGAAATATATGGGTTAATAGGATTGAAGAATTTCAAATTGCATAGGGAATTTAAGTTTGAGAACGAGTAGAAAGGATGTTTAGTTGTGAAAAAAAATTGAGAATGTCCTTTAGGGCTGGGCGATATGACGATATATATATCGTGAAAACAATATAAAAATATCTGTCTTTTTTTTTTTTTGTATGTCATTTGGACGATGTTTTACGTTGTGATCCTTGCACTGTTTTGTATTGAGTATACAAAAATAGGCTTTACCATGTGGTTATTACCAGAGTCTTCTATAGCTTGATATCATTATGGAGATATGAAATGACCTATAGGGATAGAAGATTTTGGCCATATCGACCAGCTCTAATGTTCGTATAAAATGTGTCCACGGGGGAAAACAACAGCACTCAAAGCTTAACACGCAAAGTGTTAGCCCGAAGGCACTACAAAGAAAAAAATCTACATTTTGACCCTAATTTGAACCCATAGAAATGCTCTTTCTATGTGAAAACAAAACAAAAAGATTAACGGATTTCAAAAACTCTCCACTCTGTTTTTCAGTTGTGCCCTGATGGCCACCGACGGACTGGAGAGATATTCAGGAGGGATCTTCTCAGAGTTTCACCCCCTGTCTTTGCCCAATCACATCATCTCTGTGGCTGGCTGGGGTGTGGCGGAGGACGGGACTGAGTACTGGATCGTCAGGAACTCGTGGGGAGAGTTTTGGGTTAGTCTCTCTCTGCACCACACCCTGTCTGCACTCTGCCTGACAGAAATCAACATACACCTCACTACTTTGTCATGAATTCACTCTTTTATCCATTGAACTGCCAGCCAGTGTTTTTAAGAAGTCATTCTCAGTGACATTGGGTTTCTTGCATGCAGAATAAATAATATTTGTTTTGTTTTGTTTTCAGGGAGAACACGGCTGGGCAAGAATAGTCACCAGTGCCTATAAAGGAGGAAAAGGCAATTGGTTTAACCTGGGTATTGAGAAAAACTGTGCATATGGAGACCCTGTTCTAACATAGGTTTTATTTATTAAACTGATAGAACTGTTTTTTTTGTTTTAAAATAACTGGACATTTACAATAAGTAGTTGTGATCATTGTAGACCACCCTCACCAAAAAAACACAGTATATGTCATTTGTACAAGCTGCTTATTATGACCCATATTTACATTTATTGTTAGGCAGTGGCGTCTTGTGCCCAATGGAACTACATTAGTACCACGTCACAGATTTAACCACGTCACGTATTGCATCCGTAACAAACATTTATTTTAACCACTAAATCTAACCAAGTAGTTCTGTGTCACAACGGTAAATACAACATATGTGTCATTTTGGGAGCCATTGGTAAACGAGCTATTCTGTCGTTCCATTATGAGGACGAGTAGGATCATTTGGAAAGTTAAAGTTCAACATTTTAAGGAATACATTTATTTGTTTTCTTGTTGAAAAATGACAATTATTTGTGTTACGTAGGGGGTTTTGCCAAATATTTCTTGGACACGAGTAGTAACTTCCTGGAGTCTCAGCTGGTTGCCAGGCAACTGGTTCAGGCACACAACTCCCAGTAAAACCAAAGTGTCACTTTTACACTTTTGGTTTTTCTGCTTAGTAAACAAATTAGAGACGACGTGTTAATGAGTGAACTCAGCTTGCTGTTTCCCCCATTTCTAGTCTTCATGCTAAGCTAAGCTAAGCTAAGCTAACTGGCTAGCTGGCTCCAGCTATTCACCGTGCAGACAAGAGAGTGGTATCGATCTTCTCATCTAACTCTCAGCAAGAAAGAGAATAAGCTTATTTCCCAAAATGTCAAACTACTCCTCTATGTTAAAGAAGGAATGCTGTCTTTGAATTTACTGATGTATTAAACACATTCATTTTTCATAATTTATAGAAACACACATGGGAATAGTTATTGCAGATAAGTAAATACAACTTCAGAGCGATCCACATACATTTTACAAGCTTAAGCACATTCAGATACTGAATGTAAATAAATATTCCAACACAGAAAAATACCAATAAATAATTCCTTATGCAACCTCTAGAGACGAGCTGCTCCTGAATTCAATTTTAAGCTTGAAATAACTTTTTCAGGAAAAAAAAAACCTTCTTCACTTCAGATTGATTATCATATTTCTAAGGAAACTATTAATAATTAAGCAGTCACAGTATTGGGTATTACCCTTGTACACTCAAGGGTAATACCCAATACTGGGACTGCTTATTTATTGACTATTTATTGATTATTGTATGACACATATTTACTGTTACAAATATTCCCTCAGGTGCAATAATGTATACAGTATTCCCACTGTTATTTTATATTTTATTTGTATACTTGTATTCTGTGTCTTTTAGTGGCTGTACTGTTATGCTTTTTTTTCTTTCATTTTCTGTTTTATATATATTTAATAGGGCATCTACAGGCTTGCTCCCAACGATGTTTTCTTGTACTTGTACAGTGACAATAAAGTATCTATCTATCTATTTATCTATGTATTCCTTCAAACGACATTTAAATTTCGACCCACGCTGCGTAACATGCACAAACAGCTTCTAACGAGTGTCTGGAGGCTGACCAGTCATCACATGAATCAAATCTAGTCTGGACGCAGTATCACAGAGAACCAGCAGATACTCTAACACGAGCGGGTGGCCTTTCTCCTGACATGTAAATCTGACTCACATGGACATGTTTTATTTGTCGCCTTTAGTTGTTACGTTAATGACATCATGTTTCCTGCAGATTTAAAGAAAGGAGGACCATTGAGGTCATTTCCCCTGCAGTTTTCTGGAAGTTTGCAGTTTTTGGCAACATAAGGGGGACTTATTTTATAGACTGATTCCATCATTTTTAGACTCAACTGTTTAATTATAGGCCTGTTGCTCACAACTTTTTATTTCTCACATGAAGATCTAAATGTTTCAAAGCCTTCTCCACAATGTCAGGAATAAAGCTCTTGTGGGGATATATTTGATTTGTTTATTAATCAGTTAAAGGGATAGTTCAGTTTTTTTTAAAGTGGGGTTGTATGAACACTGTGTCCTAACTAAAAGACATGCGAGCGACAAAATCAGTTTGATTTCATTGTTTTCTATTGGAATCGCCTAACTGGCTGCAAGCGACGCGGCGTGGCATTTGCAGCTGACTTTTGTCTATTTATTCCTGTCGCATTAAAATCACCGCAATGGACAAGGAATGGCCGATTTGTGAAGTTATCTGTCCTCATTTCACTACAAAAACAAATAAAGTGTCAGCTGACTGCAGGGAGAACACCAGGGAACTGAAAGTTTCTGCTAAATGTCCATCGCTAATAACAACCTACTTGCTGTTGACTATATTGTTTGTCATTTCCAGTAAATATCACAATACAAAACATATGTTTTCTGTTTAAAAAATGTAAATGTAGTATGATAGCCAGTCTCAGCCATCTTTTAAGTCTGATCTGGAGTGCACAGCTGATAGCTACATAATTTGTTTACATGACGTAAAAGACGTGGACAGAGAGCATCCGATGTATGCGATAGTCAGACGCTTGCTTGCTGTTAGGACACGGTGTTATCCACAGAAACAAACTAACCGATTGCGGCAGCAGTAGCCCAGAAACTCCCGTGTTCTGCGAGGTAAAATGTCTGTTTTTGTCAGTGGAGTCTGGTGGCATAAAACGGCTTTTTTTCGCATTTTTCGACAAGGCAGCACAAATCGTCAGAACACCGACCGCCATCTAAAACATTTACCCCTTTTGCACAGCCTGATCAAGTCTGTGTAAAAGTCACAAATACAGAATATCATTTTATTCCGCCTTTCGTTCCGGCAGTGGAGGTAGTAACAGTGCCGGAATGACTTCTGTATAAAAGGGTGATACGGGAAGACGGGACAGGGGTGTGACGTTCGACCCACACCGGGAGATTTAACAAACAGGTGCAGCAGCAGTTAGACCGAAGATCAGAAATGTCTGGAAATTGTAGAGACAAAGAGATCCGGGAGCTGCTTACCCTCTGAGCAGAAGATGAAATCAACCGCCATATAACAGGGACAGTAAAGGATGGCCATTATTAGAACAGCTGGCACGTCACGCCTCCTTTGCTCCCAGAAGGCCGGGATGTAAAAGCACACACTGGGGCGGCACTATGGCGGGGTTGTGTTTGGTTCTGTGTAAAAAGACAGCCTTCATTACAGCGATATTGTGTGCTCTCTATAAAAAGGGCTACAGACTAGGATAGGTACCTCACTTATACAACCCCACTTCAAAAATCTGAACTATCCCTTTAAGTTCCCCAAAGGTTGATGACCCCCACAAATTCCCAGAAAGCCTACGGAGGACGTGACCTGAGTGTCCCCAGTGGTAGCTAAGACTGTGAATAAAAGCAGGATTTGGAATATAAAAGAGTGTGAATTGTGTTGCTTAAATTGTTTCAAAGGAGAGTCGCTCCAAATTAGAAATTCGACTCGTTGGCGTATTAGTGAATCTCTCGAGTGCTTTCTCCTTGAGACTGAAAGCTGGGGAGTCTTGCAGCTTTGTTAATCAGTTTCAGGGTTTAAAACAAAAGTTGTGCATTTGAAGGGCAGTTTACAATTTAAAGTTAAATACTCAAAGTCTGTTGTGAGTGGAGCACAGCCAGGCTGAACATCTGGAGAGAAGCAGAGGTTTTTTTTTTGAGTCTCCACCCTTTCTTTGGTTTCTAGGGACAAAAATGCTCATTCATGATCACAAACAAATCATAAGCCTGAAGACTGAGATGCCTTTCCCTTTAATCATGCTGTCATGCGTCAGTTTCCCCTCTGTGCTGCTGCTCTGCTCTACTTTTCTCTCCACAGCTTCCTCATTCTGCCTGAGTCAAATCTGTCTCTGCTGCTGGAACTCATGTTTTAGTGTCAGAGTAAAAGGAGCCTTTTGTGTGCACAGAACACATAGGCAGTGGAGTAAAAGTACTAATACCACACTGTAAAAATACTCTGTATTCAAAATGTTACTGAAGTAAAAGTATGTAAGTATAATCAGGACAATGTACATGAGTATTAAAAGTAAAAGTACACAATGCAGAATCTGAATCTGAATCAGAATCAGAATCAGAATCAGAATCAGAATTGGATTTATTGCCAAGAAGTTTTTACATACAAGGAATTTGTCTTGATGATAAGAAGAACAACACAAAAACAAAAAGTATACATAAACAAATAAAAACAACAACAAAAGAAAAGCTAAGAGCATATGTACAAGTGAAAAAGAAAGCTCCAAAGACAGGTGGCGTGATTAACTCTAAGTATAAATAATATTACA
>JAOVVB010097452.1:0-27452 GCA_028570985.1 Heterobranchus longifilis | reverse complement strand
TATATATACACACAATTTGATCAAAATAAATATATATATATTTTTTTTGTGATCTATTTTGTATATTTTTTTTGTGTTTTTTATTTTCAACTTTGAACATTATAACAACAGGAACAACAAAAAAAGTAAAGACACAAAATATACAACACACACACACACACACACACACAGGGAAATGAACAGATCAAACCAGGAATCGAACTAAAAGATTTTTCAGGGATACAGCTGCAGAGCAGCAGTTGTTTAAGCTAAGCTCAGTAGCCCCATTAATTCGAGCTGTTGATAGCTCCAGATAAACAGCATCCATTAAAGTGAGGACCCAGTGTCTAGTGGTAAGGGAGGCTTCCATCACACTGTAATCATCTCTTTAGCAGCTGTCAGGCCAGCTGATGCGCTTTTAATGCTTGGTCAGACAAACTAGGTGATACGATAACCCTGAGACCGGCAGACATTCCCACATCATGTGAAGAAAAGTGACAGGTACCTTCATGGTGCATAAACTACATGGGAGGGTCATTCAACATTTTCATGCAATGTAGTCTACGCAGAGTTAAATATGCTCTTATATATTAAATTGTAACTAAACAGTGAAACATCCAATGAAGCAGAAAAAAAACACACTGGTTTTTCAACCATCAATGAAAATGAGCAAAGAGAATTTATTAGCAACCACATTCATGTGCATGCATCAAAGTGACTATTCAAACAGAGTGCTGTCAAAGAGGGGTTAAGTAAAGCTTATGTAAGGGTCAGTTGAGTTGTTCTCTTCAGTCCAACAGAGGCCATCTGAGAAATCCTTCTTCATTTTTCAGATGTTTTTTCTGTTTTTAATTTTTGATCTCCCTACTTCTTAATTCATTTGATTTACTTGGTTCTTTTTATTTCTCGATTTTTGCCCTTCTTTGCGGTCTCTCTTCATACCAAGGCATCCCCAGCATCCAGTAGATTGGAAATCATTTCCGAGACGCAGCTGCAAAAATGAAAAGAAAAAAAACCCTGTCAAACTTCACAACTGATCCATAAGATAATATAATATAATATAATATAATATAATATAATATAATATAATAAGATAATAATAAATAAATATAGGAAAATGTCCTAAATTACTTCTGATGAAAATATGCTTTTCAAATATCCAAAAATACAGGGTTGTTATAGTGCTCCATCACTCCAAATGTTTTTATCAACATGATTAAATTATAATTTTTGTTTTAATGTTCAGAAAAATATGAGAGAGGTCCAAGAAGTGAAATGCAACATTAAATTTACATTAGAATTACTTTGTTTCTGCCTGTTAAAGTAAACCAACTGTGACATGAAAATTACACAGATATCCACTTGCATACAACAAAACTGTAATAAATAATGAATTAGTTACTATTGCAATTGATTGCAATATTTACTATATACCAATATAATGCCATGCCATATAAAAAGCATGCTTAACTTGTTGTGTGGTTACCTTTTCACGGACCATCTTGACTGCATTTTTATTGCAAGGACAGCTCAGAAGTCCCTTTGCGTCCCAAAACAGACAGTCCACAAGGAACATGTCGTCCCGCTCTCTTTGGTTTGGCAAAGTGTAGTCATTGTTAAACGTGTGATGCATCGCCACCAGAATCACTTCCCTATCACGTCCTGATTCTTTGGTACAGACAGAAAACACAGATCATAGTTTAGACGAAACATAATATAACATTCATGTGCATTTGGGTTTCTGCATGTTTACCTGGGATGCTGGATAACGCTGTCTGAATGTCAGTCTCATAGCGACTGACGATCGGGCAGAAGACAATAATCACATTGCTCTTCTCAGGTAAGTCCACTACCTTTGCACCTTTTTTGGTCAGTTTCTGAAGAAATGTCTGATGACAACCCTGGGTGTTTCCAGCTACATGTGGGAAAAGTTTAGTCATTTTTCCTGAAAAAGAAAAAAAATAATAGTCAAATGTATGTATTTTTTTAACCCTGGCCCCTTTTAACAACAAATACATACTAAATGTCACTTTATCAGCTTGACACTTTTGGTTACTTTTCCTTATTTTATGAGAATATCTTACAAATACAATTCTGGACTGATGTTTCTGACATCTGCTACAGAAAAGTCCTCAGCTGTAATAGTTTGTTCATAAGAGGTCTAACAGGGAGTTTAGACCTTTCTGGGATATACAGTAAATATATGCAGGATAATGTACACATGACATTTTGGCAAAATAAAGGAATATATATTTGTTCATAAAAAATAAATTATGACATCTCCTTACTTGGTGCAATAACAAAGCTTAATGGTCAATTCTGTATTTTGTCACCTCAGGATGACCTTAAAAACTATTAATATTTGCAGCAGTGGCATCTGTGAGATCCCAAACAATGAGGAGGCAAAAGCAATGTTAACACACAAGGGTTAACTTTTACTGTCCACATTGTTTCCAATAACACGATGAATATTGACCTAAAAGACTTCGAAGGGCTTTTTACAACAGGCCATGCAATAAGTAGATGTAACAAAATCACTACAGGGTAGACATATTTTCATACTTTTTCAGACATATTTTGATACTATTTGTCCAAGATGTCAGTTGTAGCTCCGTAGCATTCACCATATCATAAATTATTTACAAGCATTTAATATTTCAAGCCAACTCACCGTTTTAGAATGGAGCTGCTGTTGTTCCCTGACCCACCAGCCTCTGAAATTTACAGGAAATCCAATGTTTAGGCATTGAAAGCTTTCACTTTCACTTAGATCAAATTGTAAACAACACACTGTGGGTGCATTGCCTTAATCTGAGCAGCAGGTGTCAGTGTTGTAACATTATTTGCATGTAGTTGCTGTTATTAGGCCTTGATGGTGGCCTTATGTTTAAGATAAGGTATGAAACCAACTGAAACAAAGTAGCTTTTCAAAACAATGTCAGTTCAGAAATTCTTCTTAATTCAACCATAATGTGTGATAACACTTGTCTGCCTCATTCGCCTATACTGAGAAAGAAGGGAATCTGAAGACACAAAACACATATTTAAAGCTTTCATGGATAAGGTGTCTGACTGACATGTTGCAGGTTTTGGAAATATATTCTACTTATAGCAGCTCTTTACCTGTTTAGGCGATTCTGATGTTGTCACATGATTGATTGTGCTGATATCAGTGCTTATCATTCTGATACATGGTCAGTAGTCAGTAGGTGCATGCTGGCCCTGCTAGAAGGTCCAGAAGGCAGTTATTAGTGCATTGAAAGGGCTGACAGCCTTCTGTATTGACAGTTATTGTGACTGGAGCAACAGCAGATTTTCACAGACTGCAGTTCACAGTTTAAAATAATTTCAAATACGCTGATAAGAGTCTTCCGGACCTTCTAGTGTGGGGGAGCCGGCCCCTAATGACCCATCAGGATGCTAAGCATGTTACCAGTGCATTCAATCGTGTGATAACATTTGAAGCAGGTGCATCGTTGCAGGATCTACATCTTCTTTTCACAGTCAGTGGAGCAGCTCCAGACACTAAATGTGCTGGTTTATATTTCTGGCTCCAGCATCCTACTGTATCTGTTCATACTGTCAGCATCTGGACTACTAGACCACTTGACTGCCTGAGGTCAGGAATAAATCATTCATTTGAGCTACATTCATATTAAAACACTGACACACAAACACTCTGACTGTGTGTGTGTGTGTGTGGATGTTTGTCACTAAACTAAACAGCACAGCGTGTGCACTGTTTCTACAAGGGGGTGTGAGCTGTATCCGTGGGAGTGATTCTTCACCCATCTGTAATGTAAAGTTGGATCATCTGTATCTGCACTGTCAGGGCGAGCTGACGCTTTCTCCTCAGGCGTCGCTTACCTCTGACAAATGAGCAGAGCTGCTGATGGAGTGGTCAGTGCCGGGCAAACTATTATGGAGTGCCATAAAAAAGAATACATCTGAAAAATAATAAGATATAGAGAGGAATAATATTTGTTAATTTATTTATTCATCCTTATATTTCCACATTTGTTATTTACTTATTTATTATTTTTATTTATGTCTCTATTTATTTCCACAATTATCTTTTTATTCTTTTAAAGATTTTATTTTATTTTATTTTATTTTTTTTAAATGGCACTCCAAAAGACGACCAGCAATATTAAGAAAATTACATTTAGCTTTCACACACACACAGTTTATTTGTTTTCCATAACACTCTACATCATGTCGTATCAGGCTCGGGTGCAAGACTGTGTGCACACTTCTGCAAAAACAAACCTTATTTTTTCAAAACTTAATATCGCTAGTTAATCCCAACATAAAGGCTACAATCTTTGTGCACTTCTACAGGGGTTGTGTCCTTTCCTGTGATCTGTATAAGCTGCATTGAAATAAATTGTTCTTCTGTCACAGTACATCAGTTTAAATAGGATGACACTCTACTCTGTAATAACCTAAAACGAGACATATGTTCTGTAAATTAAACTAAAGTTAAACTGATTTAAGGTATCAGCAACATGCGTCAGAAAGCAGCCTCACACTCAGCAGAGGTGATTATAACATTTAATCACTGAGCCCTATCGCCAAGCTTTGCAGGCTTCTCGCCCCGAGGTTTGATTTACCCGCCCTCATCCGGAGGAAAAATCTCATTCACTAGACGGATTGCTGAGCGGGCCTCTCCGACCGGCCCCTATAAATCATTCTTTAATCAGAGACCTCTGAGATTGGGCGCAGACACCCGCGGGAGCACCGCTGTGTGACACCTCAACTCCTCCCAGTGCGTCTCTGCAGTCCGGGGAGTTTTTATCCTCTTCTGTTTCCTCCTCCGGCTTGTCTGCATTTGTATCAGTCATGAGGAAACTAAGAGGGATGACCCGCCCTGCACTCTCTGCTCACACCAACACCCCAAATACTTCCTCGGTTTGGAAGGGAGCGATGCCAAAGAAGACCTGCGATAAGATTACTGGTTTGATGCTGCAAGAGAATGCAGGCTCTGGGTCAGGGGCTGGATTACTAACCGGGTAAAGCAGGAAACACAGAGTGGGGGGAACAGGGGGTTAATAAGGGGCCTGTTTTTGCCCCAGGGTCCTCTAAGCAGGTTAACCCGGCCATGCTCTGGTTTCCAAAGTGGGGGCCTCCATCCAATTCCTGGCAATTCTGTTGCTACGTAATACATTACTAATAAAGGAAGGAGGCTGACAACTCTGGTCAGAGTTTGTTTCTTATCTGCGAACTCAAGACAGACTATAAAAAACATTAAATGACATGAAAGACGGGTGCTTCATCAAAGGAAGTTAATGAACACATTTGGGCACACTTGTCTTCAGCAGCATTTGTGGATCAAAGGTAGTTTTTCTGTCTAGTCATGAGGAATCAAGTGAAAATAGTTAAAGTTAGTTATGTAATTATGAAATCCCCTGTTTACTGTATGAGCTGTTACCATCAGGCAGACGGTACAGGGCGCCATCCCTCCGAACTACCTGGGCTCGTAGGTCATTTGTGTTGACCAGTATTACACTAAACAAACTGTAAAAATAACCGAGTGTGAGGATGCTGCACCATATATGATATATGATATGTAGAGCACTTTAATGGGATGGTGCGCCTAGGACGATATTAATGATGGTGTCCTGTTGTTGATGTTTGATGTTGGTGCTGTTATTATTGTCTGATTATTTATCTGACGTTTGCTATACGACATGATGAATTTCTGAAAGGACTAATATATATCTGTCTATCTATAGAATACATACACAACACATACATGTACTGCAGTTAAAAGTTCTGTATTTGTGCAATAACTCACAAAAAAAAAAAAAAAACTGAGTAAAGAGGACACGTTTATGTATTGGGGCTGCAACAAACAAATATTTGCATTATCGATTAATCTGATGATTATTTTTGTGATAAATACATTTCTTTTGGATGATTAAATGACAGAAAACGTCTTGGTTTATCAAACTAGTTTTCAAAGACCCAAAGATATTCTGTTTACTTTTATCAAACAGGACTACGAAAACCAGCAAATATCATTTGAGAACATGGAGCCAGTGAATGTTTGCCATTTTTGCTTAACAAAATTATTTAAACGATTGATTGATCATATGTATCAACGTATGTAAGTATCAACAATGACTCGATTTTGGCTGACAGTGGAGTATCAACGTTGGACAACCTGATTCTGAGGTTCAAAGTTTATTTGTGAACCAGCATTTGAGAAACCAGTCTCACCATGAGGTCTGTTAACATAGCTTTTCTGGAGCTTTTGATCATATTTCATAATCATCAGCAGATGGAGTTCACCCAGTTGTCATTGAATTATACATGTTGAATTACTGATGTTCAACTTTTTTTTTGCTTTTTTCTGAGCACTTTAAGGACTGATTTTAATACTGACTCCAGTAAAACTCAATAAAACCAAATAAAAAATAAAACCACATTTTAAGTTCAATGTCCAGATGAACCTGTGGTCACATAGACAAAAAAGAGGTAACTACACTGCAGCTTTCTCTGGACACACTGCAGGTTATAGGGTCATGCAAGTATTCAATCGTGAAGGATGCGTTTCATCCTGAAGTTTTGATTTCTCAAGTGCTGTTGGTGTAAATGTGTCTGCAGTGAACCAATCTTCAGATGAAATGTCACACCTCAGGTGTTGCTTCATCCTTGCCACATACATCAGCCACTCATTCAAATTCTATACTGAATCTCATCTTGCTGGAAAAACATTCACGTCTGGGGATGCATTCAACTGGCACAAATATAAGCTTCCATGTTTACGATGCAGCGGCTATATAGTGTGCCAAAAAAAACAAAAAAAAACTGCATTATGAGAAGTGAGTAAAGTCAGATGAATGAGAGGAGATAGCGGAATACTTTTTTTTGTTTTTTATGCAAAGAGGCTGTGACGTCACCGTGTTGAAATATTTTTCTGTCGCTCAGCCGGTTTGGAGCTGTCAGAGCGCGCGCTCCCACTGCTGCTTCTTCTCACTCGTGCGCGGTGACCATGGAGACGTCCAGGAGTTTTACAGGAGGATGTCATTTCCAAACTCAGTGCGCAGCGAAGGATGCCTTTTCAATTAGAGAACTGAAGAGATGGGACGCAGATGGATTTTGTTGATATGCTCCGCGAGGAAGTGATGGAAGTGTTGACTACCAACTGACAAGACGCATAAGTTGTCTCTTTTTTTTCCCAGCTTTGGAGACAGGGGGACAGTTCAGCCACTTAAGCGACTAAAACAAATCAGAAAAGGACGGAACGCAAAATCAATTAGAAAACCATGCACTGTTCATATCCATGGAGAGATGGCATGCGTGCTCCTCTTCAGTCGACTTCTTCCCTTCTCACACCGGCTCACAAGAACATCCATTTGCTTATTATCCCTTTTCCTTTCTTATCTGTGCTACTGTGCACTGTTCCCCGCCGATACCATCATGCAAAAGTCAGGTGATCCGACGCCCAGCTGTCAGCGCGTCCTGGCCGATGGAGCCAAAAGGCGCATTCAGAAATCACCGTCCTGCGTTTTGCCGCTGGATGCGAGACCGAGCAGCGTTGAGGCATCCCGGCTGAAAACCGACCAAAGACCTCCTTCGACTTTCCACGTCGACACGCCCAGTCCTCCCATGGGTAACTTAAAGTTTGGGAATAAAAAGTTGCCAAACGCCATCATAGTTGGTGTGAAAAAAGGAGGCACCAGAGCTGTTCTGGAGTTCATACGGATTCATCCGGACGTGCGAGCGGCTGGCACCGAGACACACTTCTTCGACAGGAACTATGATAGAGGCCTGGAGTGGTACAGGTAAGAGCATTTCTGTGATTAATTGTAAACGTTTCTGCACTTGTTAAAACTCAATTACACCAGTGACTGCTTTGCAGTTCTGTAAGGGAGATGAGTAATTGTAGCAGCCTTAATTAGTAAAAGTGTAACCTTTTTATTTGGCTGGGGCCCTCAAAGACTCCTGGGAGTCTCTGGACATTGAAGACTGATGGTCTCTGCATGTATCTGCTTAGGCCTGTTCTCTAACTGAATGATGGTATAAAAAATCATGTCAAATGACTAAGATCATAAAGATGATGATGATATTTGGCCAATACAGATGTTTAATTTAATTCCATATTTCTACAATTGTAATTCAAAGGGAGTTCAGGCTATAGGCGAACACCCGCCTTGGTGCAATGTTAGAAAAAAATGCAGCAAAAGTGCCCATTTGGATGGCCCTATAAAACAACCCGTTCTCACTCCCAACTCATCAGAAACACACAGGGCACCCCATTACCTTCTGCATGAGACACACTGCAATCACTATTA
This sequence comes from Heterobranchus longifilis, assembly GCA_028570985.1. Taxonomy (NCBI): domain Eukaryota; kingdom Metazoa; phylum Chordata; class Actinopteri; order Siluriformes; family Clariidae; genus Heterobranchus; species Heterobranchus longifilis. Next base: position 19,173 of record JAOVVB010097452.1, on the reverse strand, counting down.
GGCCTACTGTGCTTAAAACACGGAAATGAGGCATCATGGTTTAAAAGACACAAAGACGCTCACTGAGAGGGTGGAAGGATCGTTCACACACGACTTTCGTCCAGGCCCCCAGGAAGTGCGCCGACCATTGAAGCCAATTTGACGTAGTGGCCAAACGGTGGTATTACAACTATGGCAGCCGTCACGTGATGCCATGGGGCCCAAAAATACTCAAAGACGTTCTCAAAGTCCATTCGCTATGGGAAACAAACAACAACCTTCAAGCTATCGACCTACTCGCTGAAAATGACAAGTTTTGAAGATTTGGATCATGCAATAACACAGTCCTGCTGTTCTTTCAGTGAATTATTGTATAGATCTACAAAGAATATGTTTACAACATTTTTGTGGAGGTGTTCCACAGAAACGGGTTTCCTTCCAACACTATTTTGCAGAATCGCCATCGGGGCACGGGCGATTGCAATTGGTTTAAGCAAATACAAACAGGCCAAAGAGTTTTTTTCACTATCCAGGACTGAAAGTGCATTCAATCCAGACTTTCCCCCAGACTACGTGACGTACCACGTCACACCCTACATCACGACGTAACTCTGTGCGGTATGTGTTGTTGTTGTTACCGTGATTACAGCTGTCGTCGTATCCTGAGGAATTTAATAAATTCCTTGTTTGTAACCCGGCAGTAGGGATTTTAATGCAATCCCAGTGTTATTTTACTAACCATGCCAAGTTGTTTTGTTGCCTAAACTTAACGAAGTGTTACCGTTGTCTAAACCTGCCAAAGTAGTCCAGTTTCACAACATTAATCACAACGTTAAAGTTTACAACTGCAACTGGCACATGTACTTAAAACGGCAGGAGAAATCATCAAAAAGTGATGCCAAAGGGTCCTGACCAAGCTGCTGTTTTTGATGAGTTGGGAGTGAGAATGTGTTGGTAAAACATTATGCAGTGCCCTCTGGCTCTATATATATATATATATATATCATACATGAAACATCCACATCATTATTTAAACTCCTCAATTACAGATTCAGACCAGAATATGTTCTGGTTTATTCATGAAATATCGTGCCCACATGCAGACAACCAATCATCACAAACACACTCACACTCATGTCAATGATTGGCTGTCATGCTGCCTGCAGGAGGGATGTGTATCGGTAGTATTATGAAATTATTATTAACTGAAAGTATCTCCACTAATTGGCACTCTTCAGGAGAGTTAGCGGCTGAAACCTTTTTATCTCAGAGATGTGTCTCGGAGACGTGAACAAGATGTGAACCCTCGCCTATTATCGTAGTTTGATTGTCAGCTGTCAACGCTGGCGAGGAAAGGTCAAATGCCAACTCACTGACTTTTGAGGATTGCTTTCAAAACAAAACAGTTGCTTCTCAGGAATCTTGTGTAAACACTCATCAATAAAGGCCAAACTATTGTTTTGAATAGTCATAGTCTCATTCTCGATATGCAAATGAAGAAATGCAATAATGACACAAGTCTGAGCAATGCTAAAGCTACAGTGGGTACTTGGAACAACAAGTTATTTCAGGTCGTTTGGGGCACAATATCTCCCACCCTCTTCATTTTCCAGCTGTTTCAGTCAACTTTATAGTGTAACTTTGCTAATAAATCACCAGCTAGTTAAGACATGTGATGCATCGCCATCCAATGCATCATCCAAATTCACAAGTTAAAGCCACTCTCCATAGGATCGTAACATTTCTGAAATGGTGCCCCCTAGTGGTAGAATCAATACAATGGGGACACTGAGATACATAAGTTGAAAACAATATTTAAACATTTCATAAAACATGTAATTCAAAAAATAATTGTCTTAATGTAATACGTTTCATGTGATATCTATTAGTTATAATTTGACCCTATTCACCTGTAGTGTCTCCCCTTATGTACAAAATCCAAACAATCTTTTGTTTAAGGGTCTGAAATGTGAAAATTAGCTTTTTCTTTGTCTTAATATTGTATATTGAATATTCTTAGGTTTTAGACTGCTGGTCGGATGAAACGACACATTTCACGACATCACAGTGAGACCTAGCAAATTGTAATTTTAACAGTTTTCTGATGTTATATATAGACCAAATAATGAATTAGTTAATCTATTATGAAAATAATTGTCAATTGCAGCTATTTATTAGGGCTGTGTATTGGAAGGGGGTTACGATTCAATTGCAATACTGTAAGCAATGCGAAAAATTGTGATTTTTTAAAAATCTAATTTTAGGAAAACTGTCATATAGTATAAAGAACGCATCATTAAATACATACGTTGTTTCGATGTAGTGGAAGAGTCAAATGGCTGAAGATAGATTACAACACGCTATTTAGCGGCCGGGGGTTTAACACAACATGAACCACTGTCTTTGCATGTAAGCTATTAATTAAATATCAATAAAACAGACTGTATTTAAACTCTGTCCTTTGTCTTTGATGGTTTCCAATCAAACTTTTACTCTGTGAAGGTATACCCGTTGAAATCATTTGTTTCAAAGACAACAATGACCTAGTTTGAAGACCCAGAAGTAACCTAACAGAGTCAGTCTGCTATATGTGTTCTGTGAGCATTCATGGTGATTTATTACTCTTGAACCATGCTGGGCTGAAGCACAGGAGAGCTGTCTGCGAGACAAGTCTCCTGTGACAACAGACTACTATGACTTTGCGTCCTATTATCATTTTACATCGAGGAACTGGGTTCATGTCCAAGCTGGAGCTTCTCAGTTATGGTGCTTTTGTGCCTTTGAAAACTCACTCGTGTAATCCTGCCCTGAATAGACACCTAATAGTACACATTTTTTTCTCCTTTCGACAGAGTGAACGCAAGGGCATTGTGTCCTCTGCGTCTGAATCTGTTAGCCTTTGTGGTAATGTGAGCAATTCAAAACAGGAAGACAATGTCAAAAAAATAAACTTTGTTTAATGTGCATGTAAATGAGAAACCTTTTGCTTACTTTGTGTTTTCATCTTTCATTCAGAGGTTTAATGCCAAGGACTCTTGAAAGCCAAATAACAATGGAAAAGACGCCAAGCTACTTTGTGACAAAAGAGACGCCGCACCGGATCTCCGCCATGTCCCGAGATACCAAGCTCATTGTGGTGGTGCGTGACCCAGTCACTCGCGCAATATCAGATTACACTCAGACATTAACCAAAACTCCCGACCTGCCGAGCTTCCAGGATCTGGCCTTCAGAAACCAGAGCCTGGGCATTGTGGACACGTCCTGGAATGCCATTCGGATCGGCCTGTACGCTCTGCACCTCGAGAACTGGCTCCGCTACTTCCCTCTGGCTCAGATCCACTTTGTGAGCGGAGAGCGTCTTATCACAGACCCGGCAGGGGAGTTGGCTCGGGTGCAAGACTTCCTTGGGTTAAAGCGCATTGTCACGGACAAACACTTCTATTTCAACCGCACCAAGGGCTTCCCTTGCCTTAAGAAGCCGGAGAGCAGCGGCTCGCCTCGCTGCCTGGGCAAGTCCAAGGGCAGAACTCATGTGCAGATAGACAGAGACGCTATTGAGCAACTGCGAGACTTCTACAGACCTTACAATGTCAAGTTTTATGAAATGGTGGGTCATGATTTCAAGTGGGAGTAGAGGTTTTGAGAGATATTTTTAAAATGGTACAAGAAAGATTTCCACAAATTCAAACGGTTTGCATTAAAAGGGATAGTTTGGGTTTTTTGAAGTGGGGTTGTGTGAGGTACTTAACCAGCCTGTCCTCCAGAGGAAAACAACTGCAGTTGACATTTGTTCCTGCTCTGTAATACGACCCATGTGAACGTTTACTGAAATAGCGCTCCTAGCGGTCACAGTATTGGGACGTCATGGGACGTGGCGCGTCATGTGATATCACGTTTCACGTCATGGGACGTCATGTGACATTCTGCGGCATGTGCTGCAGATACACGGAAGTGATTTAATGTCTGAAATATAACCCTACCAAGTTGTTTTGTTGCCTAAACCTAAACCTCCCACCACAATGTCCGTTTTAACAATGTTAGCGGCATGTTTAAAACCACAAAAGTAACGTTTAAATATGAGGGCAAAAAACGGGGCACTATTTTATAAAACGGTCTTATTAGAGAGTAGGAATAAATGATACATATGGTCGCATGGTTTGGAGAACTTGTACTTATCCATAGTCAGTGTATTACCGACAGTAGGTGGCAGCCAGCGCGTCCCCACGGGGCCACACAGCAAAACGTATTTAAGACACCTAAAAAACGGACCACCTAAAAAAAATCAATATCAGTTTAAGTGTACGTTATATTTACAATATTTTCACTGCTTTACCTTGCCGTCAAAACAGCCCTTTCCTTTGGCACTAGATTTTCTCAGCTGTAGAAGTTTAATATTCCTACGCCCGTTCAGTCTCCCTCTGCAAAAGTTGCACTGTAATACAGGATCAGCTGTTTGGGTCAGACTTTCTGCATTTTATGGAATAAACAAATACAATAAAATAAAAATAAGTGAATATGACAGCGACAACAAAATGCCTTTCACTGTGAAGTTTGCAGAGGGAGACTGAACGGGCATAGAAATCCAGATGTTCTACGATTGTGAGAATGTCGTGCCAAAGGAAAATGACAGCAAGGTAAAGCGGTGAAAATATTCTAAATATAGCGTACACTTAAATAGATGTGCATTTCTTTACGTGGCCCTTTTTTTTTGCTGTGCGGCCCCGTCCACAGCAGTACATTGCTTAGCTTCCGTGCCGGGATTCCTGTCTGCTTCTCCAAACTGGAGGCGTGCCGACCGCCATCTGCTGTAGGAAATACACTGACTATGGATAAGTACCCCACTTCAAAACATCCGAACGGCCCCTTTTACATGACATGACTAAGGTGGACAGCCAACTATCAGCAGTCTCCAGACGATTTTCGAGTGAAACAGCAAAAGCAGTATTATTTTTTGAAGTGACAATAATGAACAGAGATTGCTTTTGCACTTGTAATGATCAGTTACCAGCCAGCGCCAACATCCTGTTTGTTGCCAGGTATAACCATCATTTCAGCTTTGGGATCACATACTTTCTGTTCCTGTTACTGTGTATTATTGCTGACCATTTGCTGACTGTTTTATAAAAAAAAAAAGAGGGAAAATTCCAGGGAATGGGATTAGTTCCTCTTAAAACCTGCTTCACTAATCACGGCAGGGCTTGAAAGCAAGACCTTGGAAAATGTCAGTGAAGTCTTCAGGGAGAGCAGAATTAAGCTGCAGCACTGTGGTGGTAAATCTGAAATGTAAAGCCATAACGCAAGTGTGAACCACCGAATGTCACTTACTGTTGGTCTCATCAGTTTCTATACAGGGTGGAAGGTTTTCTGTCTCATTCGTTCCAGCATGAATCGGGTAAGTTAGTATGCTGTACATGCAGCACTTCACTTTGTTCTCTGTGCTTTATTTGCAAAAATCCATGTTTATATTTTTGTTACTGAAGTATTTAATCACTGCCTTAGCCACAATGCTTGTCCATGAACTTCATTAAATGAAACAGAAGCACAAAAACATTTGACTTTTTTATTTTTTTATTTTTTTAATTCTGCATCATCTGAGACCTTGACCTTGATGGTGAATCACTTTTTCAATCCCTGAATGAGAACCCCATTTACAGTTTATACCTTCCTTTTCATATCTAGTCAGTAAAATTGTGTTTTTTTATCCGTGTTGCTACTGAAAACATACCCTTTGAGGTTTTATTGGATTCTGTACGGTTTGTTGTGTGCCTCAGCGGTGGTAGGTGGATGAGTGGGCGTAGGTGTAAGGAATTTCAATCACTTTTCAAAGACAAAGCAGGGAACACCTAGTCGTGGCAGGTTATCAAATAGATTCTGGGACTGCATGTCACATGATTGCAGTGAAAAGTTTGGATTTGACTACGTGGTGTGAATACTAAAGCCAGACTGATACAATACTGTAAAAACAAAGAGGAAACTACTGTGTGATATATGAAGAGCAATGATTAGGCACTCAAATTCCACATCACACATCATGCTGTTATAGGTAATACTTCAAATGTACGCTAATTAAAGTGTATTATTTAGTATACAGGGTAGCAGTGCCTATATACGAGTACAAGGCAAGAAGACAAGAGGTACCTTGTTAATGATTACAGGTTATAGTGATATTATTATTAGGTAACAATATTGATACTGAAATTAAATTATATTATAATTTACAAAAATAATTAGGCTACTTTGGTAAATTACAATATCAAACGTTTTTTAAATATGGAATATGTATTATGTATATGTTTTAAAATGATAAATACTGTCGTTTTATAGAGAAATATAGATTTGGGAGCTGAGTACATACAGTATGCTTTCACTCAAAAACTCTATTGAGGTTTGGACAACAAACATTATAAACAATATTGTAGCGAGCTATACATAAATACACTGCTGTGCATGCATATCTTTCAGTTTTGTACTTTTTTGAGAGGAATACGAGCCGAGGTAATGGCCAATACTTTTTTGGTGGCAGTATGCTATAATCAGGACAAAGCAGTGAAAATCTGTGAGAAAACTTTCTTATTGCAGCGTAGTTACAGAGTATGTGGGCTGTAAAATAAAGTAGTCCTGTTTCTTTCATTTTACAGCGTAGTTACAGAGTGACGAGGTCCTGCTGTACTAATGGGCTATCTGTATCCTGTACTTATTCAATATGTACTGGGTAATTAAAAGTACTTTACTTCTAGGTTCCCTCTAAATGCAGATGTATGACCCGTATTTCATTAGAACCCCCACGTGAGCTCATTACACAAACACTATGCAATGATTATCAATATCATACAAGTTAGATCCTACACCAGAGTAAGCAGACACATTGACAGTATACATATAGACAGCGAGGGTTCACTGAAGAGCAGAAATAAATAACGGCAGAGACTTACTCAGCATTTCAATGTGCATCTTTCAATATCACAAGACGTCGGAACATTGAACTCCGAGAATCTGTTTCCTTAACTAATAACACTCATTAATAATGATTTCGCTCCCAGTGAAATGTAGGACATGTTAGTCCTCTCTGTTATCTACATACCTCAGAAGTCGAGTACTTTTATCTGTTTGAATACTACTTCATCTGAAGCCCTATTGAAATTCACATTTAACAGAGTGTCCTTTGAAGATTTCTTGGTGTTTGACATCGAAATACAGAAAGTGGAGCTCAGGAAGTGTATTTTTTATTTTTTTTACTCCGCTATATGTTCATACTCTCTCTCCTCATTCTTTGCATCTCCTGCAAATGCTCACATTGTTAAAGAGAAAAATCATGAAAGATGTTCCACTTTCTGTGACCCTCTCTCAGCCCAGACGTCTGCCTTTTTTCTCCCTCTCTCTCCTCACAGCTTCTCTTTCTCCCTGTCCGAACATTCATTAAACTCATGCGACCTCCAGGTGGGGGCGTATAGGCAGTGTGGCTGCACCACCTCTCGTGCCCTTTCTTGTCATCATCATGCTCGCCGGCAGCTCATTTTCTCTGGCTTTTTGAGCGCACACAGGTGAGCGTCTATCCGGTCGTCACTGAGAGCTGCAACTCTATATGGTACACATGGGTCCTAATTAGGCCCGAGGGCTGGAGAGGAGCAATCCTCTAGAACAAGCACCAGCCAGAGTCTGATTAGACTCTGCTAGTGAACGGCTCTCCAGAGATTGCGTGCAGGTCAAAACTCTGTCTCTCTCTCGCACATACACACACTCAGCTTTCTTTTCAAATATGAATTCCCTCAGGAAGCAGCCCATGCAAATCGTGAAATCCTTTGCATTTCGGAGCACTACAACATGACCTATTTGCACTTCAGCTAACGAGGTGCTTGTTAAGCTTAATGAGTATTTGTAAAAACTGATGTGTGAATATTGTGTTGATTAATTTTTTTTTTCCTTGCCGTTATGAAACATTACGACTAAGTGAACCATTTCACTATAGGCTATGTTTAATGTTTGGATTTTTCCTATATAGTACAAATCACATCATTTCATCCCAGCAGCCTGGTCAATATTTAATGATCAAAATACCTGAAGAGCTGATCGGATCAGTACTATAGTGCACTGCTGATGAGCACTAGTTCTGCACTCGTCCTATTTTATTTTATGTTTTAATCTTCCACACTCAGTGTTTTAGAAAGAGGCTTAGAGCTTTCTTAATGATCTTTTTTTTAAACATTGTGTTCTGCTATTGATTAATGCTTAAAGGGATAGTTTTTTTTTAAGTGGGGTTGTATAAGGTACTCATCCATAGTCCGTGTATCTACAGTTTGGAGAAGCACGCAGAACAGTCACAGAAGCTAATGGACAGGGGCAGCAGCAAAACATTTTAACCACCTAAAAAAGGGCCCAACTAAAGAAGCGTACACTATATTTAGAATATTTTCATAGCTTTACCTTGCCGTCAAACAGCCCTGCTTGAGTTACGCGGGGGGACCTGTTATCTATGCTCTTGTCAAAGCCACCAGACTCTACTGGCAAACACCTCGCAGCAGTAGACCAGCAACTCCCGTGTTCTGTGAGGTAAAATTACTGTTTTTATCAAAAGGAGCCTGGAAGCTTTGAAAAGTGTAGAACAACTTTAGTTCCTCCAGCATAAATTTAAACAGGGCTGTCTGACGGCAAAGTAAAGTGGTGAAAATATTCTAAATAATGCATACAGCTAAACTGATAATGATGTTCTCAGATGGCTCTTTAGGTTTGCAACTGTCCCCATCCACAGCAGTACATTGCTTAGTTTACGTGCTTCTCCAAAGTGGGGGCGTGCCGACCCTCATCTACTGAAGTAATGCACTGAAAATAAAAGTACCTCAAACAACCCCACATAAAAAAAAAGCTTCAAAAAGGATCAATATGTTTTTTTACTGGAGGAGTGAAAATCAAAATATAAAGTCAACTTTTCGCTAAAGCATGAAAAAAGAAGTTAAATCAAACACAGTGACTGAAGTCAGACTTTTAGTGCTTAAATGTCAGTGAAGTGCTCATGCACATACTGTAGTGCATCCAGAGAATCCCTGTTGGTTAATGTAGCTTCAAACATTCACTCTTTTGGATTTTTAATGAGCTTAGAAGTGATAGAAGTAGTGGCAAAGAATGTTTTTAAAAGGAATCCGTCGCTGAAACGTTTAATATCGCAGCCATTTTTACATATGATTGTCAACTATGCAATAACATTTTTTAATGCATGCCTACAGGAAAATGCATTTTACATGCACGCTCTATTTAAACTGCACCGAATTAAAATAGTACACATTCTCGCACAGCATCTCTCGTCCTTTGCGGGAGATAGAATGAGGTTCCCTGGTATCCGAGTGAGACAGCAGCTGACACTGCAGAGGCAGAGATTCAGCAGTGTACCTCGTTCAGTCCTAATGCTTCAGAATAGTTTAACTTCTGCAGCCGACAGGATGTCCCAGTGGTCGAAATCACCAGTGGCTTAGGAGCCAAATTAAAATGAAGTGCTGACAACTGTGGCACAGTCTCAAGTACGTAATGATACATGTTCTACAACTATTTGCAGACCAATGTTGGAACTGCACTCTGTGGGGATGACACTTAATAAGAGTGTGCATGTGATGTGCTCTATTAGATTTATGGAGGAAAGGGAAGTGAAGAGGTGAAATGGAATGAAAGTAAAGTTTCCAACAAGTTCTCCAAACCATACGAACGCTGTGAAGCAGCCGCAGTTTGGTTAAGTTTAGGCAACAAAAGTACTTCGGGTTCGAAAAAGATTGCGGGTTGAGTTAAAAACAGTACATTGGTTACGTGCACATGAAGTGTCCTCAGATATGATATGACACTATAAACAAAATTGAATTAAAATAACTCGCTGTTTATTTTCAAACAGGACATGAACACCGGCCTCCTGGGTCAAAGGCTTGTGTTTTTTTACCCATCCACCACGCCTACTACCGCCGGCCCTAAACTGATTTTCTCGGTCTTACTACCAAATATTCTCTATAACTAAAGATATAACTAAAGATAGCGCATTACAGGCTGCACCAATGGTATGAAATGTTACACACTTCCTGTCTCCTAGGTGGAAACAGTCTCGTTTGTAAGTGTAGCGAACATCGCTTGGATAGATGAAAAGTTATATTTGCACAATGTATTTATATGTTAATTTGCTAACATTAGATATTTACATAGCCAACAGCCATATTAAGCATTACAAAAATTTGTGGCGTTCTCAAACGTTAGTTGATGTTAGCTGTGTTGCAACTTGCCAGATCTCGCAAGAGTTTGTTGCTGAGACAGAAAAAGGTCTCAGATAAAGTTCATTTTCTCCTGATCTGTCCATCTGAAAAATGCCATTTCAGTGTCAAAATGTTCAGGAGATAATATGTATCTTGTGAAAACTGGGTCCAATGTTTACTCTGATGACTATAGGGCAAAAGGATCTGTCATAATCTGTGTTCACGTTCACTTCTCCCATTGGATTCAATACACTCAGGACCTGCTTCTCGACTCCTAAAGAGGCGGGATAGTTGCGAAACTCATGTGACAAAGATATGGGAAATTACTCCAAGTTGGATCATTTTGCTTCTAAACCGTCTGTTAATACGTTACATGACTTCCTGCTTTACTCGCATAATTACTACAGCGCTAACAATAAATGTAGAAATATGGGTAGTAATTGATGCTTATACAAAGGACCAACGGTGTCGATTTTCGGTGGAGGACGTCTCAAAGTTTCAAGTGAAATGTAATTCTAAATACAGGCCATGCTACCATGTAATAATGTAAAACGATATAATTGGCCAATCTAAAAGCAGCATTATTTTTTTCATTTGCATTCAGATCTTTGCATCTATGTTACAAATCACAGCCCACCCTTTTTAACTCGTCTCCAGCAGAGAGCGAGAGGACGATGACAAAGATGTGAGACTTCGTTGGGCGTGTGCCCTTTCAAGATTTAGATCTGTGGAATCCTGCAAAGTCCTCCAAATTAGAAACAGTCGTTCAGTGCCATCTCCTTGTTGTTGCATCGGTTTGTCAGACGAGCGGGGAGTCTGTTTTCTGTGGAGCAGCTAAAGTGAGGTAGAAAAGCTGATTAGATTGGAGGAGTAGTCAGACCTCAGCGTCTCTCTCACCAGGAGATGTGTTCTAATTAGTGTGCTTGCCTCATGTCTCACTGAGGAGAATAACAAGCCTCATCCCAAAGGCTGCCTCCAGATGAACCTCACATCCACGGCAAACCAAAACACATCTGATGCATCAGCAACCCCTGGACTCCACGCCACACCTGAGTCGACACGCGGTGCATTAGGATTTTGATGGGGGTTTACATCATGTGGCAGCACTTTCTAAGCAGGAGGCCTCGCAAAGCAGAATCAACAATGAGCGAAGAGATGCTCTGCCTCCTGTTTTTAATGCCCAAACAGCTCCTTTAGGTAATCAAGACATCTCCAAGCAAACTAATGGGAATTATACCAGAAGGGCAACATTTCTATGCTGCATTCAACTAAGAAGGGTTTGTTTTGGAGTCTAAAAAAGGAGGGACAGACTGAACCTGGACAACATTCTGGGGGGCTGTGATTATGGGATGATCCTGCATAAGCCTGCTCCACTGAAGCTATTTTAAATTACATGTCAGTCTTGGTTTGTTGCGCAAATGCCTTGACACATATTCTAACACCAAGTGTCGTACAGCAGCTTTGAATGTTTTGTTTGAATTGCTACTCAAATTTAGTGAGAGTCTGCATTTAAAACAACTGATTTTGTATTCAATATATTTACATTACGGCATTAAAAGGATAGTTCAGATGTTTTGAAGTGGGGATGTATGAGGTACTCATCCACAGTCAGTGTATTACCTACAGGAGATGGCGGCACCAGGTTTGGAGAAGCAGACAGGAATCCTGACACGGAAGACACAGCAAAACAATATCAGTTTAAGTGTACGCTATATTTAGAATACTTCCTGTGTTTTGCGAGGTAAAATTACTTGTTTCTGTCTGGTGGCTTTGAAGAGAGCATAGACAACGGCTTCAGTTCCCCGTCGTAGAAAGCAGTCTGACAGCAAGGTAAAGCAGTGAAAATATTCTAAATATAGTGTACACGTTAACTGATAAAGATTTTGTAGGTTGTTAAAATACTTTTTGCTGTGTGGTCCCATCCACAGCCGTACACTGCTTAGCTTCTGTGCCGGGACTCCTGTCTGCTTCTCCAAAATGGGGGCGTGCCTTGCACCGTCTACTGTAGAAAACACACTGACTGTGGATAACTACCTCATACAACTCCACTTCAAAACATCCAAACTATCCCTTTAAGTTGATATACTGCAGGACTTTAATTTTCCTTAACACCAATATATAAAATAAACATATCATGATATTTGATATTGATAGGTCCACATTTATTAATCTACCAGTATTTTGATTAACTGACCATCTTTAATCATAAGCAACTGCACAGAAAACTGCAGATTCATTTAAATATTGAGCTGCAATGTGTATTGATATGCCTATTAGTCAATCTAAGTTATGACATCAATATTAGTATGTTTAGAAATAATCCTGCAGTGCTTTCCTTCACAGAAATTTAAATTGTACTCTATCAGACAATAAATTCTTTGTTGTGCCCGTAAGCAATGCACGCGCACGCACACACACGCACACACATATACACACACACACACACGCACACACACACACGCGCACACACACAGAGTGGAGGATGGTCCAACCTCCCCGGGCGGCTTGTCTCAGATTGGATGTCAGATGCTGGAGACAGCTGCACTCATCACAGCTTTTATGAATACATTACCTTTTATGTTGATCCAAACACTGATTTATCTTCTTCAGAAAATCAAACGCGACAGATATTCACTCACCAGTCCTCTGGAAAATTGCAACTTTCAGAGACTGTGCAGTGTGTAAGACAAATATCTGCGGCCAAAATAACTGCAAATCTTTCAGCCGGGTGGTAATTCAAGCCTCATCTTTGACAGAGTGTGTGTGCAGATGTTTGTGCCCACATTTTTTTTTTTGTTTTTTTTTTTTGAGCAGAGATGGCTTATGAAATATCAAAGTGTGTTATTTGCCTCCATGAAACTCTACAACATCAAAGACTCCCCCCTCTCCCACAAGAACCCAAGAATCCTCGAGTTTTTTTTTTACCCATGCAGCCTTGCCTGTCTTCTATCTCAGCATTGCTCAAAAGCCTCTAATGATACAAGATACAAGATGGAGAGACTGCTGCCAACAAAATGGGGAGGAAAAAAAAAAAACATTTTGGGTGATGATTGACAACCCTGCATCTTTTTATTATTCCTGTGATGTTCGTCCAGACACACTGAATGCCAGAAACTGTGGCCTCACACTTTGGCTGATGCAGCAATCTGGTGATATGCATCTCTCTGCCTGCCAACCACCTGGCTGAAAGAAGCATAATCAACCCCGCAGTCAATCACTCCTTGCACAGCCAATGGTGTAGGATGAGTGTCAGAGGAAGTGTGGCAGACATGCGCTGGCTGTATGTCCAACTCTGACACTTCACACCTTGCTCTCTAGCATCCTGATGAGTCTTCTGTATTGGCAAGGCCTTGGGATTCCAGCTACCCACTACTGTGCATTATGGAGGAGAAATGAGTGTGCAGCAAGTGGGAGGAATATGGCTGCTGGGGCTCAGGCACTTTACAGGTTAAAGTTTTAAATATATCCTCTGCCATCTTAAGCAGAAAAAGCACTTAGTTGCCTAAAATGTCAGTGAATTAATTCATCAAAGCACTATAGTTAAAACTATCTCACAATTAAAGGTCCCATATTGTAAAAAGTGAGAGTTCCATGTGTTTTTTTTAAATTATAAAGCAGGTCAAGGTGCTATATAAATAATGTATAAGTATCAAAACGCCCAATCCATGGAGAAATGCACACAGCCCATTTTCAGAAACTGTCTTTAAACAAGTCGTCAGGACAATATTATATGCCGCTACAGTAACATTAATGCTCCATTTGCTCCATTTATGTATGAAAATAAATATGTGAATTTCAAACAGTGCAGGGCCTAACCGTCACTGCCCACATACTTCCATGCATCGATGTTAAGAGTAGCCCCCGACGCAGATAGCTAGTAGTTTAAAGAGTGTTATAGTGCCATGGGCGGGGCCTGGGTTCTTTAATATTGTGGGTTGCCATACTAACCTGTGTTACCAAATGAATATATGAGTGTTTTTACCCTTTAAATAAAATATGGAATATGAATAGATGGTTGGTGCCTCTGCAGAATATCTGTCTCACTAATTTATGTTACTAAGAACTGTTTTACGTAATACTTGTTTTAACCACTTCCGATGAAAATGAACCAACTTTAGTGAAACAAATATCACCTGCATACAATGCTCTGAGTGTAGAATTATGGATTATAGTTATGGAAATTTAAATCAACTTTTTCAGAAAAAAGTGGCAAGTTTAAGAATTCTTTAAATGGTTCAATGCAAATGTAAATCCTTGTAATGTAGCCCACCTTTAAGTACATTTAAACCTTCAAATAGGCTAATTCAAGATTACAAACTAAAATTCACACTCATTCTCAAGCACACACACACTCTGCAACTGAACAAAATAGAGTCCTTTAAAATGAATGAAACGATGCAGGCCTGAGCCGATGTTTGTGAACGTATATATCTTAAACTTTGTGACCGTTTCACTTGCAAGGCAAGCAGAAAACAAAATAAATAGCATGTGCACCAGTTTATTACTCACCATCTCCCTGGGCAGTCGACTGGTCAGGCCGGGTGATGAACTGGTGACTGAAACGATGCGGGGGGAAACACCAGCAGCTGCCGGCAACAACGTGGTGGTGAAGTGATGATAACTAAAGCCAGGATCTTCTACTCCCAAGAAAAAGCCCAAGGAATGTCTTCTGGTCCTTGGCCTTTAGTGAGCATACACAAGTTTCTCTTAGTCAATTTTTTCATCTAAAAGTCTCTTAACATCATTCACTTATAACACCAACACACAGTATCAATACTGCTCTGTTTCTTCCATTAGAATATGAATCTGAATATGGTACTGTCAAATCTGTAAGTTGGTATGCTTGGTGGTTTTATCCTGAATGATGGTTCTATTGTATAAAAGTGGCTTTTGTGACCACAAATGCCTCCTGAAAGACACTACGAGGACTAAGAGTTAATGGGAGTTGCCTCTGGTCCACAAACAACAGCCCAGTTTCCCTGGGTGTTAAAGTTGTTTTCAAGGCACCACTCACCGCTCAGGGTTATGTAATTCAGCCGTGGATGTCCCACATGACACGTCATGTATATTGCATTGCCTAAAAAGCAGCTCTATCTCTCCGACTGCACTCAAAGCTCACTAGATATTTCATCTCCAATTAAAAGGGAGCTAAAGTACTGCATCACTGGACTCGAGAGAAGAGAAATAATTGACATGCTCGCTCCTAAAACAAGTGAATAATTGAATTTGTTTCTAATTCAGGGGAGTGAAAAAAAGGTCTCACACCGAGAATGCATTTAGTCGTGTGTAGGTTATTGCTGGTGTGATGCAAAAACAATCTCTATAGGCTACTATAGTTGAAATATTAAGATAATTTCAGAATAGTTTTCTCCAACTCAGAGAGTGGCCAACAAGAGGAAAATGAAGAAATAATGAAAGAAATCAGAAAATCCCTAAGAAAGCTATTTATGCTATTTATGACATGTTTCTGTTTTATTTCAGCTTCTCTTGTGTAAGGTGCTGGACGCATATTTTGAGCTTGTGAAATGATGTTCACAAATCATTTCACAGCCTGCAGTCATATTTCACATTTTGTGTGCATGTGAAAAAAGTTACATGCACATATCTGAAAGTGTGAATGTGTAACAAAGTTTTGCAGCTGTAGAAATATTTAGTGAATGTAAAAAGTAATTTTTATCATTACCTCCATACCAAAATGACAACAGAGTCCTGGATTACACAGCATGTAAATGTGTTTGGTGTTTGTTGGATCCACCACCCCTCACTGTCGCCCTAAACAGCCGCCTTGGTCTTTATACTGCTTCGCCTCATTTCCTTGTTTACTCCCGTCATAATTACTCAGGCTACTAGAGGTTGCCCTCTGTAAATAAAATGTCAATATGGGATGTAATAAGCTGGGCAGAGTGCATTACTTTTAGTAGGAATTACTACAAACAGTGAATGAGAACAGACTGCTAGAATTAAGAGAAAATATTCCACTGTTTGACTCCAAGTGCACAATTATTTTAGTTTTCAACAGCACACTTAATTTTAGTAAGTGCTGAAACACCAAGCCTGTCTGGAGGAAAAATAAAAAAATAAATGTGCATCACGTTAATAATTAAGTTTGCTACCGGGCCAATCTTTCCTCCTCACCCTACCACGGCCACGACACACACACGCGTGAGGTCATCACCGGTCATCACCCGCTGACCTGATGTGCGTGTTGCAGCTTAGCGAGTAAAACACACGAGTAGCCGAGAGGCCGAGACTGCAGAAAGGAAGCTTCCTTCAATATGAAAGACGACGAGTCGTACCTTAAATATGGATTTATTGCGACCGGTGACTCGCATGCTCCGAGCGTCCTGTGTGTGATATATGGAGACAAACTCTCTAATGAGGTAATGAAGCCCGAAAAACTGTCTCCATCACTCCTTGATGGGTCCGTCTGCAGGAAAAAAGCCCAGCGCTCTCACTGAATCACTGATATTGGTGAATTGCAAAGTTATGTTCTGAGAGAAAAATATGTGCTGCTGAGTGTTTAATATCCAAACTTTATGTAAATGTCATGCACTATATATTAAATGTCACTATATATTAAATGTCACGATATATTACTTGTGACCTATAAAATATTATCAATATTTACCGGGCACCCACAGGCAAAAACATTAATCGGTGCCTATGTCCCTGGCATTTTGTTCTCAGGATTGTAAATCATTTCATTCAATGAAGAGTTATTGAAGGGGGGTTAAAAATAAAAGCTAACTGTCCGTTAGCAAGCTTGTTAGCTCGGTTGCTAACCTGACATCGTCTTTAAATCGCCATGGTTGGTTGCTCCTAGCAACCACTTATGTGTTAACTAATGAAGACACTGACGGATATGAAAACATTAGTCACTACCGATGGGTGAGGGCAAAAATAACAATCCCTCCCAAATCAGCAAATATAAACATGATGTCAGAAGAACGATTAAATCTGATCTGAGCTTTGCGAAAGACACTTCCACAGAGGCCAGAAAATTATGTGTTTTTTCTTTTTCAAATTCACAAACTGAATGCAATAAGAAACGAACTATGCAACCATCCATTATCAACTAATGTTTGCACCAAAATGCAGCCACATTCACATTCTCCTCCTTAAATACTCACCACAGAATAAGTCACTAGTAAAAAGTGTATTCAACGTACATGTCATCATGAACACAAAGTTTCAGTATGTAAAGATATGAAATGTGAGAATGATATTTTTATACTGTAGGTCATTGCAGGTGAAAATGTGACAAGAAAAGACATTTGTAAACTTAAAAATGCGCTTTGAGACTGAAAAGTGTTTTTCATGTGTGAATTTTTGCTAAAGGATATACTGTGCAGTAAATACTAGGCAGTGAAAGCACCGCTGCGGCCTGTGATACAGTAAATCAAATAAAAACTGCTGTCCACAGCTCTGGCACTGAACTACACTCGACCTCAGCAGCACACTAACAGGAGAGTTGGAAATATTGCTCAGCTAATCATCTGTAAAGTAATATTTTCAGAACTTCGATGGCTCTATTCATAATTCATCCATTCACCTACCTCAGTGGCTTGTGGCTCTAAAGAGCATATTTAACTTCTCATGTATCATGTATCTGCTACACTGGATGAAAGATAAAACGGCTCCACTCACATCCAATCATCATCATGGCCACTGCAAAGATTTTCTCCCCGTCTGTCGTCGGGGCGATGTTGCCGAAGCCGATGCTCGTCAGGCTGGTCATGGTGAAGTACAACGAAGTGATGTAGACAGAGTCTTTGTTCGGCCCGCCCTCCCACTTCCCTGAACCGCTGGCGTTGAAGCGGTACGGTGTGCCCACCGTCTCAGCCAGGATGTAGAGCCAGCTGTCCATGCGCACGATATTGGTTTCTTCATCGATAACCTCGTAATCACCGATGCTGAACCTGGAGCGTGGAGAGGCAGACATGGTCAGGAAACAAGTAATCAATTATGTATTCAAATCAATTTTAGACGCCTGGGGAGGTAAAACTGTTTTTTTCACAAGAAAAAAAGCAAAATGTAGAGAAAATCCTCCCCAAAAATATATAATTTAAAAAAAACAGAATTTAGATTTTTTTAAATTTATATTATGGTGATCATGGTTAATGACAGGGCTGGGCGATATGGTCACAATCTTCGATCCTGATATAGATCATTTCATATCTTGATAATATATATAACAATATAGCATGTTTTCTGGTAATTCAATAAATACATTGTGTATATTATCTTTGTAGGAATGCCACAATCAATGCAGTTTTTAAATCAGATTGAAATCCGTATTGTTCTGGAGCGCTTTTAACTAAATGTTGTTTGTTTTTTTTTAATCTGTATTGTATTTAAACTTCTCTATACAGCACCTTGAAGCTATCTCTGTATATGAAACATGCTTTATAAATAAAACTGCCTTACCTTGTATACTGTTGTGTGAATTAAAGACTTGACAAATTAAATGTTTCAGGTGAAATTACAGAGAAAACATTTTTCAAGCAACAGTATTCTGACTATGTTTACATGCACATCGATACAAAGTAATCAGATTAAGACAATAGTTTGATCTAACTACACTGGTGTATTCCCATAATTAGAATTCTTTGTTGTCGGCACACAGGAGTTGAACAATGAAGCTGAATGAAGGAAGAAAATCCTGCACACTGCTGCTGGAAAACACTGCTCACAATTTATTTTAACCAATAACCCTCAAAATATTTCACATCATATTTTCTGAGAAATTTCAGTTAGCATGTGCTTGTTATTAACAATTTGGTCGACATAATTGTGTATCATGATATTGATACACGATTTCATCACGATATGATTCCACTGAAAGACGATAAATTATTATATTGAATTATCGGCCAGCCCTAGTTAATGATGGTTTAACTTCTCTCAACCCGCTCGGTGTGTGACAGAGACCCAGGCCCCCAGGAAGTGCACCGACCGTTGAAGCCAATTTGAC
>JAOVVB010097443.1:0-13157 GCA_028570985.1 Heterobranchus longifilis | reverse complement strand
CCGAATGTTTTTATTGTAGCCGAAACAATTTGTATTTCAAGCTTTTAGAGCACGTTGGTCAACTGTGGTTGTTTTTAAATGTGCTATATAAATAAACTTTGACCTGACTTAACCTCAATGGTGGAGGGAGGAGCAAAAGCTGCTCTTTCACCGTCTCCACCCAGCTTTATATTACAGGTTAATTTAGGCCACCATTGCCTGCAGCAATTGTGGAAGTTTGAGAACAGAATGAACATGTTTTAACAGTTTGTTTTATGTCTCTCTGTCTGCAGTACTGCTCCTCCTTTGTATGTGTCAGTGTGGAGGGAAGGAGTTACGGCACATGCCCACAGTGGGGGATGAGGGCAACCAAACTCTCATCAAGTACAACCAAGAAGGAGGGGGCTCTCCATGCATGGTGTGTTGTTGTATGTGTGCAAATTAGAGGGAATAAGACAGTGACACTATGATATATTACTCCAACAATCACACCCATTTGTTGGGGGGGTTCTAACCTATTTTTTTCTTTTTTCTCTTTTCTCCGCTAGGCTGAGCCCACTCTGCTCCTGACACCTACAAACAGCATGGCTGTGAGAGATGGTGTAAAAAAGGGCACCATACAGGTACTCCTCCTCCTCCTCCTCTCACCCCCTTAGCCTCTCATTCTCTTTTTTGTGGTTGACTTTTTCACACACAGGCCGTTAGGTGTGTCAGTGTGGGTGTGCATCTAAAAGGCCACAGTATAGAAACTTAAACAGATAAATTAGCTCCTGATCCTGCCAAAAGAAATGGATGACAGCTACAATCTAGTTACTTTGTTAGTTTTCTTTGTCTTTAACTGAGGCGTTGACAGATAGATCGGTATGTGACGTGCATAAGATGGTGGTTAAAATGTTTGCTATGTTGTAAACATATTTATGAAATAAATTACAGGGTTTGTGCAGCATTGTGCAACAATTATCTATGGGGTGACCTTTATCAGTATTAGTATATTAGTATGACACGACACAAAGAAGACATCTTGGATTGCCTGGAGTATTTGCAAAGAGGGATTATCTGTTTTGGATGTACTGATCACATTTACTGCAGTTAACTGCAAAGCACTATAGTTTTTGAATGTGAGATCAATGTTGGTGGTTGCAGGCATGTAAGTGCAAGGAATAGATTAATTGTAATGTACAGTATGGTACTGATCAGGATTATTATACTAAACTAAAATGAAAACTAAGCAGTGAAAAATATTTTTAGTAACTGTAACTGTCTAATACGGAAACAATATTGCCTGGTTAAACAACTAATACAAATAAAATAAAAATGCAGTAAATTAATTTCAGTTTCAGTTCTTTGGTTATAATATATCACTACCAACAAAATGAGACAGCATATATTTCCGTCAACTCTCAGAATCACAGAAATTGAATGGACTTGACATTCCAGGAGATGTCTAAAGTAGCGCTAAGATTACACATTACTGCCATTCCTATATGTTCTCCAAACATGTATTTTGTATGTATATGTAGCTTCATACTTGTGAGACATTACACCTGGCCCTAACAAAAACAAACTAAAACTGCTGAAAAACTAAAACTAAATATATAAAAACTAAAGCTAAATCTTTCTGAAATTACACTAAAACTAGCAAACACACATGGAAAACTAACTAAAACTAAGATATAAGATAACATATAATGTATTGATCCCACAATGGGGAAATTAATATGTTACAGCAGCTCAAGAGTTCAGAAAAGAGAAACAAAGGAGAAAAGTGACAGATAAACAGATAGTAATACAAGTAATATAAATAGAATAAACATAAAATAGATTAAGATAAAACAGAATAAAATAGCTATATACACTGTATATAATATATACATATAAACTAAAATAAAATTGAAAAGTCAAAACAAAAATAAAATAAAAACTAATTGAAAATTCAAAACTAGTATATCCTTGGTACTGATAAAACTTAAGTTATTTATTTATTTATTCATTCATTACTGTATAGGATTCATGAACCTACAAGTTTTATTTTCCAAGGGCTGCATTTCCCTTTTTCAACCATTTGCTACAATGCTTTGTTAAATGGCACATACAAAAATAGAATGCCATTTTGACCTGTCTCTTGTAAGGTTGCTTCATTATTTTTGCTTTACTCAACTAAGTTGTTACTATTATTAACTAGATGTCTCAGGCGGCTCCAGTAATGGCCCAAGACCCGGAGATGTACAGCAGCTCAACCCTTGCCATGGTGAGTAACAGCTCTTTAAATAGTCTCATTTGTGTGTTTGTTATTTTACAAGACAAATAATTAAGATGATTTAGAGTAATGTCTACAGCAGCGGGACTTGTTGAAATTATGATTTCCAAACAATAAAGTACGGTGTTCAGTGGTGTGCCTGCAGATTTGACCTAAAAATCTGTAGCCGATAATAGGCAGGGCCCGTCTCTTCCACCCTGATTAACATTACTGTATATCCCCTGCAGATGAACTCTAGCATACCCACAATGGGCATGCAGCGCACAAGAGATATTGGCAGAAGCAGAGGGCAAAGCATGGTGAGTGACTACAGCTGTGGTTTCAATAGCTGCCCTTTTCTAGCATGTTTCCTGATGAATGTGGTATTATCACATTGCATCTCACTGCTCTGATGGGAGTGTTTTGCAGAGACATGGCATACTGCCATTAAATCCACAAGAGGGTGCCATCACCTATATTTTAATGCTACATGAGCACAGACACTTTTTTCTGATCCAATTTGTTTGCATGTTAGTCTTTATGTCTATTAGTTCATATTCTCATAATTTTGAAAACGGGCAGATTTCCTAAAATGAGGTTTTGGGACATCTTTACATATCTTTCTTATGATATACTATATCTAGTTGTATCAGAAAATATAGCACATATCTAATAATAAATCTTTATGTCATGTCCATTTTATTTTCATTCATTTTATTTTCTTGTATATTAAAAAATCATTTAAACAGCAGTTTAAAATATATAACAGACATTTTCTTTGGAATTTCATTGCTTTATACTGAGATGTGTTTCTAATATTTAGTCTGCCACTAGTTATATAAATGGGTTGAATCCTAGGGGAGCGTATTGCATTCACTTGAGAAAATAAATTCTGCCCTGTTTTTCTGAATTAATGAGATAAGTTTTCATGAAAAAAAGAAATGATGCCCATTTTTATGAATTAATGATAAAAAAGTTTTCATGATAAAATAAATTCTGCTGTTTTTCTGAATTAATGAGATGCATCTTCATGGGGCAAAAAACTTCTGCCCTCTTTTTCTGAATTAATGACAATTATCTTCTTAATTCAGAAAAACAGGGCACATTTTTTTCCTCAAGTGAATGCAATATGCTTCCGTAGTATCCTGAAGCAACTTTAAAAAAATAAAAAATAAACTTTCTAGCATGCTTCCTCTGAGTGCTACCTGCTTTTTTTTAACCCACAAATACATTGAGGTCAAGTGAGGATAGTAAAGACTTAATCTGTTTATTTCCTTAAATTCAGTACGCTACGTCTGGTACAAACAGGATGAACAGCTACCAGGTGAGTAGTGCTC
Source organism: Heterobranchus longifilis (assembly GCA_028570985.1). Classification (NCBI taxonomy): domain Eukaryota; kingdom Metazoa; phylum Chordata; class Actinopteri; order Siluriformes; family Clariidae; genus Heterobranchus; species Heterobranchus longifilis. The sequence goes on along the minus strand of JAOVVB010097443.1, from coordinate 9,605 downwards.
TTCATTGAATTAACATGTTTTAATAAGTAGGTGAAATATAAACCTCTTTGACTGCACTGTATACACTTTCTAATGTATTTGCAGTATGTAAATTAAGCAGTGGGAAGCCTAAGTGCATGATATTTTGCCTGGAAGCGCTCACAATCCTCCTCTCTGTGAACAGGGAGGCGCATCAAGATTCAACCGCTCTCTCAGCCTGCGGCCAAATCATCTCCTCGAAGATCACATTGACAGGGTAAGAGAGTCTAACAGCCACGTGTGTCCCTGCAGGACGCTGAACCCCAAATTGCTCCCGATGGTCACACCAGCACATTGCAACTGTTTGTGTGAATGAGATGCAAATTGTAAAGCCCTTTGGAAAAAAAACGCCATTTAAAACGCAGTCATTTACCAGTGTTTCCCACAGAATTTCAGGAGACTATGGTGGGGGGGGGGACCTCGGACTCTAGGGGGGTCCCGGGGCATTTAAGTTAAATGCATCATTCTGATGCATGTTAAACGCAAAATTACAAGGCTATAGATCTTTGAAGAACTTTGTACTATTGTAAAGAATTTTGTCCTCTAGTAAACAATGTAATAATCTAATATATAATTCTAATAATATAATAATCTACATTTGAATACATGATATTCACATGGGTTTTTTTTATGTTCCTCAAATTTGTTTCCTGCAACAAACAATTTGTGGACTGTGAAAACAAGATGTTGGTAAGAGCGCTCTCAATTTTCTCTTACCTACAGTAAAAAAGAAAACATTGATGAATCCCAGAAATCAATGGGTCCTAACAACAACAACAACAACAACAAATAGTGGATACCAAGTAAAATAAGAGGACATTTGTTCACAACGCTTCCTGAATGAGGCCCGTTGTTTTTTATCTATGTATTTTGACATGATCCATTTTTGTCTTTGTCTCCTCAATCCCACAGAGACTACACACGATTAATGGAAACCACGTTCACCACCCAGTGTACCTACCCTACAAGTATGCCTACGAGGGACAGGGCAGCAAATGCCAGTCACTGGATACGCTGTCACTCAACAACCTGGGAGATGATTTGAATTTTCTGAATGACTTGGGGCCAAAGTTCAAGACCTTAGGCGGCATCTGTCACCAGACAGTTAGAGACAAAAACATACAGCTTTAAAAAGGCACCGCTGGATTGGGATGTTTATATCAAGCAAGTTGCTCTTCGCTCCAAGTTTGAGATTGTGGTTATGGACTGATCTCACTGGATCTTTGGAGAAAACATGTACCACAATGGCTGGATTTTGTACTTGCATTTTGGACTTAAACATCTCACCGATTTAGAGCCACATATTGTATTTTGGCATCTATCTACGAAACAAGGATCACGTCATAGCAGCTGTATTTTGCTTGCTTGAAGATGGGATTAATGCACTGCACAAACTGTCATGCTCTGGTGATTTTTGAAATGTTACGCTCTGACAGTTACTGGGTGTGTTTGCTTGTTTTTTTTTTACTTGGCTACTTTAGGAGTCTCAGTGCTTTTAGCAGCACATTGTTTCTAGCTCTGGGGATTTTGTCAGGGCAGTATTTTTTGATGTTTTAAGTTAAGTTGCAAGTTTATCCGGGGAAACTGTAATATTTCATAATGTATGTATAGGATGTTTTATTTTTGCCAGTCACACTCACAAAAGTATTGGGACAGTGGTATTGTTCCTACTAAGCTGAGGTAGTGTAAATGTTTGTGGCCTGTTGTTAATGATCTGGTGATGGTAGTAAGCTGAGGTAGTGTAAATGTTTGTGGCCTGTTGTTCATGATCTGGTGATGGTAGTGGTGCAGTGTGGAATTAACACTGTGTCTTGCAACAATAGTTACTTCTTGCTTTGTTTTCTTATGTGCATTTTTGCATCTAATGTCTTAACATTGTGTTCACTTTAAAAAATGATTATCTGGTGGCCCCTTCCTAAAACTGCTATAAAAATACTATATATTAATATTATTTTCCACAATTACATAGTTAAATCTTTTCGCTAACATCAGTCCTGATCATAACTACCGAATATTCATTCATTTTCAGAATTTTAACCCTTGTTATGGTTTGTTTACATAATGCCACTGTTGTTTTTATTTAAACATTTTAAAAATTTCTATTTTTGTACAGTATCAGATTTTTTTTAAATTGTTAACTTGTTACCTTAGAAGAAACCATGTAAAATGCTATATTCATATTTATTAATATTCCACTTTCAGTGAGTTATTTTTTTAACCAACATCTGTCCTGATCATAACTAGCAAATAAGTTTTTGACATGGTGCCACTATTTGTTTTTTAATGAAATATTAGTTTCCATATACTAAATGCTGAGGGGATTTGTTTTCTTTTTAATCGTCTGGGATATGTCAGTGATTAGCAACAACATTGATTTTGATATTTGGTTTTTTTTGTGCAGTATTAGTTTAACGAATATCACCTGTTAAACATGCATTCTTTCAGAAAAATAAATGAAATGCTGTATTTGGGAAGAAATTTGCATTTGCCATCACTAAAGGATATTCTGGTATCAACCTGAGGTGCAATCGTTTTACTTGGAGAGGGGGGGAATATACAATTATACCAAACAACATACTGTTACAGTAGTTAAGACAATGTATGAATTGACGGTTTAATTTTAACGACTATAATTACTTGTATTAATTTATCTTTTACACTCGCACACTATGAAGAGGTTGTCAGCGAGGGAGTGGTGGCAGCACAAATGTCACGCAGGCTTGCGTGCATGCCAGAAGGCTGTAGAGTTGAGTCGGGGTGACCGTTTTCTCACTCTGCATATAATTCCAGTGATAATCCCACCGAACGTACTCGAGCCAATTTCTGAACAACAATTTCTTTTTTTTAACCGATGACAGCAGCTGTCGACAGTGTTGGTACTGTATAAAAACTACATGATCTTTGTTCATATCATCAACTCCCTGTGTCGCTGCCAAAAAAAATGGTCGCATGTCTCGTGTGATTTTATTCGGTAATTTGCCACAACGACATCAGCTTCGATGTTTTGGTTTTGTGTTCTGTGTGTAAGCTGTTAGCAAAAGTAACAGTGGATGACTTCAATCTGCCAGCAGAAGTGGCAGAACTTGTTTTTTTGATTAATGTCTGCATGGTAGATGCAGTTAAGGTGTGGCACTGAAACTCAGACAAACAAACACAGATAACGCAGAAACAAACTTGTTTTTTTTGCAGCAAGGCAAAAACACAATAAAAACACAACAAGACAACAAAATACATTAAAAGTGCTACTGTACAGCAGAAAATGGGAAATATATGCAAGCACCTAACAACAAAACGCATTATAAAGAGTGATGAAAAGTAAAAGACACGAGGGAGCATGAAAGTAATTCAATGTAACTCAAAGTCTACTGTTGATGTTTGGCTACGTTCACACTGCAAGTGTTACGATAAGATAAGATAAGATAAGATAAGATAAGATAAGATATACTTTATTGATCCCACAATGGGGAAATCCAAAGACAAAATACAGGAGAAAAGTGACTGAGTAACACTCGGTAGCGCTCAATTCTGATTTATTGCTCAGATCTGATTTGTGTCATTTGTCTGTTCACATGATTTTTTAAATGTGGTCCGTATCAGATTCCAGTGTGAACGGGTCATGGTCCTGAACTCACACACATGCGCAAAAGAACAACAACGACGAAACACGCAGCACTCCGTCGTACGGAAGTAAACAAGGAGACCACTGAAGTCGGCGTTTACGGTTTCATGAGGATGTGGAGAAAGAGAACCACATTTTTCAAATCAGAATTGAAAAGATCAGATTCCATGTGATTTGCGCTGTTCACACTGGTATGAAAAAGTCAGATCTGAGTCACTTTTGCCTGCAGTGTGAACGCAACCTTTCTTTCTCATTGACATGACATCGTCGACTGTATGACGTACGTGTTTTGAGCCTCCCACGCAGGATGTTGGTCAATTACAGTTCGTTTTTCTTGAGAAGTGATTTCATCAGGGCTGCTGGTAAATGGTTTCGGATCTGTCTTGCATCAGTGCAAAATATTGCAGTGTTGATGCTGGCTGGACCATGTAAATGATTCAGGCTGCTGCTCAGAGTTCCTCCAAAGCTAAGTGATTGATGAGCCGCAATATGCTCTCTTTGTTTTCCTATGGTAGGTAAAAGAAGGGCTCATTATCAAAATATGATTCATTCTCACCCTCCCAACGGAGCAATGTCGAGCTGTGAGATGTCTGTGCAAGATTTCATCTCGGTAGATTTATGTTCACATGTGAAAGAAGCATCTTCTGTTAGACTGTACCAACTCCACTGTCCTCATCTGGTCTAATCTAATTAGCAAATCTGTTATCTTAATGGATATATTTACCTCTAAATAATAACAACATATTAAACCATAGCTTAATTAACTTTTCTGCTGTGAATCGCTTAAGAGGTACGTAGTAATGAACATAACAGAAGAGAAGTGAAATATTTCTCTGTATGACCAGCACCTCCAGGGAATAACAGATACTTTGTGCATTGTGTAGCAAATAGAGCGAATGGAACTCAGAATAAAGGCCAGTGTAAGCATGTTTTATGGTCTGTGAGTTTGTTGTTAGTCAGCATATTTCCAGAGATATCACGATGAGCCCAGACAACACTTGATCCTTTTTAAAAAGGAAGGGGATACACAATGAATTAGATTGTGTTGATGAACTGGAAATATATGCCAACACCAAACAACAAAGCACATTATCAGGACGGATGAACACCAAACGACACAAGGGACTGAAGGAGCGTGAAATCATTCAAACTAACTCAAAGTCAACTGTCGAGAAACAAAGGCTCAGGTGAATCGTTATAAATGCAACTGAGTGAGAATAGTTAGTGAGAACATGACTTTTGCAGTTTGTAATGTGACCTTTATGCTAATATTTAATCCCCATCCACACAACAAAACATTAGAGCTTCTTCATTTATCTTATTAAGAAAGTGCTGTGCCAAACTGTATTAACTGCATGCAGTAATGCATGGTTTTATTGCAGGTAAAGATAAAGCTAACTTTGCCTCTGAGTTTCTATTACTACACGCAGTAAAACAACTGCAGTAAAAAGGATAACTAGAATACTTTCCTAAAATCAACACATAGTGATGTACTGTATAAAAAGGATATAAAAAGTTGTAAAAAGATTAAAACTAATTCTTGCTAATGGTGTTGGGATAGCTGCCTAAAATAATGTGTCAGTAACTTGACTACATTCAACTGTTATAAAAGGAGTTACAAAGTGAAATTAAATCCTCCGGCCTCGCAGTTTTGGCAGATCTGCTTATTCTAGCAAACTGATTATTAAAAGGCAAGTCAGGTCAGATTTCTTGATACAATGACTGCACTTGGCCCGCTCTCTCTTTCTCTCACACACACACACACACACACACACACGCACACACACGCACACACACACACAAAACCCCTTTGATGAAGAATTTTTGAGCAGACTTTTAATAAAAAGGGACTTTAAGTGCGTTCCCATTCAAGTTATTGCAGGATTTTTTCCGTTTGATTGAGTGAATATCGCAGATTAGTTGAATCTGGGAGATGTTGATGCATCTTAACATCAGATGACCACTGCCTCATCAGAAGAAAATTAAAAGATCTGAGGAAACTCTTTAATTGTTAGGGGTTGTTTGAAAAAATATGTAATTGCAATTATTTTGACTGATATTGCAATTGCAATATGATTTTGCGACATTGGAGGGAATGATCATTTTTACGTAATTACTCTCATTTTCATTGAAAATCATTTTCTACAATTTTTTGTGAGGATATGTACCGAACAACGGTGTTTTCTTAAGTCTGCAGAGTACGATGTGTAGGTGGGGACATCTCTGCAGCACCATAATATTTCATTTAAAAATGGCATTTTGACACATATTTCGCCTTTAACAAATTTGAAAATTGCAGTAGGACATATTGCGATTTCGATACAATTTCGATTAATTGTTCAGCCCTACTTCAAGTAATTATTATTTTCATTATTGACTCATCTGCATGTTATTTTCTCCATTAATTGATAATAAATAGGGCAAAAATAAACATCCCAATTTCCCACAGCCCAATGTGACTTATTTAGATTGTTTGCTTTGTCTGCAACGGCCCAAAACCCAAAGATATTCAGTTTAAAGTGGAAAACAGCAAATATTGCTTCATAAATGACTTTATATGATTAAATCATTCCTTTTCCCATCTGGTTCGTTGTGCAAAACTCAATATAATTTGTTGGAAACATGAATACACTCATTCTTTCTGTTTCTCTCATCAATATGCTCTATTGTGTACTATGCTGCTGCACAACATGTGTTTTTGGTTAGTTAGGACAGTTAGCAAAGCAACTCAGAGGACATGGAAACACACACACACACACACACAGAGTACAGACAATAGTCTCTCTATCTGATGCATCCTCATGCACCCCCTGCAGAGCAGATTGCTACTGGAGGCTACCTTTACTGGAATGTAGGGAGCAACACACACGCACACGCACATGCACACACACACACACACACACACACACACACACACACACACACACACACACACAGCTGTTTACCACCCCAAGACATTTGGTTGCATACCTTCGACCACATGTCAAAACATTCTTTTGTAAAATCCCTGGATTTCTGTTACTGTCAACAGCAGGACGAGAGGGAGAGAGATTATCGTCTCCATCTTTGTGCCTCTTCTGGGCGAATCAAATTCCAGACTGCTCGCAGTGTTTTCAAACATACAGTACATCTGCTGGAATGCCCCCCTACACAAGAAACATGGCTTGATTTCCAACACAAGAAGAATAAAACCCCCTTTCAGCAACAAATACAAAACGGGAGTGTCATCCACAACATCCTTCGTGCCCACATGCAGCACTTTGACAAAATCAATCATTTTAAGGATTCTTTCAGCAGTTTTTCTCATGATAAAGCCACTGAATCCACTGAATCTATCAAATCAGGTGATCTGCAAGAGTCAACGGAGGCAAGACAACAACAATCTCTGATAAGACTGTCTCATGATCTTGAACATTTGTTTGAAACTTGAACATCCTTGATAAAATACCTTGACATGTGCTGACGCTAGATCTGGTTTTGTGGTGACAAATGCTGTTAAACTTCAAGAGAAATGTAACTTCAGATAGATCAATGTGATTTACTCACTTTGTGAGCACTCGTACAACTCTCTGTTTGAATCCCATTCAAGCACAAGTACATCATGAGACCTAACGTAAAAAAAAAAATATATATATATATACACTAAAGAAGATCATATACAGGATATATGGCGGTACTTCCTGTGAGCAGGTGTGTGCAGGAAGTCCCTCCCCTTTGTGTTTTAAGTGCCTTCGCTGCAGCCGGGGCTTAGCGCCGCCCAAGACGATTGTGATTCATTTGCAAACAAGCAAATTGGAAATGCAAACAAACCAGAGTTTTTTTTCCCTATCCAAGAGTAAAAACACACTGGATCCAGACCTTCCTCCAGCACTGTGGAGATAGGTCTGGCTACGCGAGACTGTGTACTGTGTAATGTGCCATTATTTTCAAATCTTTAGGATGTGCATGTTTGAGATTAGAGAGAAGAATATCTGAGAAGTTTCTAACCTGATTTCAACATCGGTTAGGATTTGAAAACTCCTGTAGTCTGCGCCCAGCTTTAGTTGTGTATTGTGTCGTCTTGTAAAATAATCTTACTTGCATAGGCAGGCTGGCAGCCATACTGAAGCTGGGCATGGCTGGTAGACTGTAACTGTTGGGCAGAACTGGATCTGACCTTCCCAACATGGATCCTGATGAGAAGGACACTAGAGAGACAAGGATGGAGGAATGGAGAGAACAAAGAGATTTGTACGGTTACCCAGGAAATAAAACTTAACATAAGAGCTAGTACAATATCTCTATGACATTGGTGGAGCCATGCAGGGGAGATAGTTGGTCCAAGTCAAGTAAATCTTAAGTTGTGATACTCAAAACTCTAAAGGCCGGGACACACCAATCCGACGGTTTGGAGGCTTCGAGTTTTTGAGGTGTGTCCCGTGCTGTTGGCTCTAGTTGGCCCGAGTCAGGCGATTTTCAGCCAATTCAGCATGTTGAATCGCTGGAGGAGCAAGCCAGTGAGAAGAATCACTGTGATTGGCTGTTAAGCTTCAGTGCACGAGAAGAGAAACCAATGTGACGAAAGTAAACAAACAACTAAAGTCAAGACGGCACACAGAAGGCTCTTGTCATTTTTCATCTTCATCTGATCATTCCTATACATGACAGGGCGTAACAATGACAACAATAGCCATTAGTTATTATGCTCTTATTACACAGCCTTGTTGAATACTCCATTCTGATTGGTCAATCACAGCCTTCCGAGGTCTCTTATTTCCGAAGAGCAGACCGTCGTGAATATAGCAGACTGTTGCTTTGTAAAATAGAACGTTGCTAAGGGCACAGTGCTGGAGGACCACGCACGTCAGTCACTCCGCAGAAAGCAGTCTGGTAAATTTAACGTTCAGCTGTGGCAAAACAACAAAACTTTAGCTTCCTGTTACTTTTTATAATATTAATTTAATATATTTGGAGAGCACAGCAAGAAGAAAACAGCGCAGCAGAAGCAAGAGAGTTTAAAAGACACGCAGCTGGAGGACGGAGAAATGGACAGACATGAAGTGACAGTAGCACGGTATGGACTCTGGCAGTGTTTAAAGACTCATCCAAAGGAAAATGTCAACAGAAGAGTTACGGAGCAGAAAACCTCATTCAGCTGCTGCACTCATTGTATGCATCTGAGCTGAGGAGAGGACACAGTTCCAACCGTAAGCTAACAGACTATTTTCTTTTAGCGTCAGCATTTAGCAGTCATTTTTAAATCAATAAAGACATTTTTAAATAAATATTTTATGTCAAACGATTGATTTATTTAGTAAGTAGCCGTGTAATGCGTCACCCTGTTGGGGATCTATTTTCAATAATGACCAGCTCCTTCTACATTATCCTTCACATAATAAGTGCCAGTCAAATGTGTAGTATGTACAGTACAATACCTGGTGTAGTAGGTTGTGGTATAGGCTGGTAAACACTGGCATTGAAGCTGCTGCTGATGGGAATATGGTTGGAGGAGTTGGACACCTGACGACGTTGATTTCTCAGCTTTTCTTCCCTTCGCCACTTCGCTCGTCTGTTGGAAAACCAAACCTGCACATGCCAGAATAGAAAAAAAATATATTGGGTTGTTATGAGTTTAAATGATCTTTTTTTTAAATATTTTTTTCTTTATTAAGGGACACAAAATATGTACAGTAAAAACAGTAGTGGGTAAAAACATTCATCCCATTTGTTTCTATACAACAAAATAAGTTAAAGTAAGGATATATCAAAAATATAAACAGATTTCACAAAGATCACAGCATTTGACTGTATCATCCATCAAATGTTATCACATAGATCTATATCAGTAGGGGCCGGCTCCTCACACTAGAAGGTCCAGAAGGCTCTTGTCAGTGCATTGAATGGAGCTGACCCCAGCCCCATTCAATGCAGGCTGATAACAAGTTTGGTAGGTTTCGGTTTCACTTTTACAAAACATAAAAACATCTAC
>JAOVVB010097405.1:0-13158 GCA_028570985.1 Heterobranchus longifilis | reverse complement strand
CCCTCACACTGTAAGCCCTGTGGGGCCCTAGTGGACAGCTTACGTTTTAAACACCAAGGTCTCAGGGGTCCTCACATTGGAAGCACTGAGGAGTCTTGGGTGCCCTTGTGATCAATAATAATAATAATAATAATAATACATTTGATTTGTAATGCACTTTTCATTTCAAGTGCTACAGGGAAAAACGAGAGCAACAAAGCAATTAAAACAATTCAAATAAAATAAAAGCAAATAAAAACAGCCATCAGGAAAATTCAATAAAAGTCAATGAAGGCAAAAGAGCCTGCAGGCAAAAACCAGCAAAACTAATAAAATGCTCTGCTAAAAAGAAAGGTTTTTAGGCCTTTTTAAAAATTAACTAATGCATAAGCACCCAGGGGCCTAGTGTTCAGCTTGTCCTGTGCACACTGAGGGCCCGGGCATTCAGCTTTCTTCAGAACTGTTGGTCCACACACCACACTGAAGCTTGGAGGCCCCCCTGTTAGTCCGAGGCCCCCGGGGCACTGGCCCAGGTGCCATCCGCTGACATGGAGGAGGTGAGACTTATGACCTATACTGCAGCCAGCCACCAGAGGGCGATCAAATTGTTTAGGCTTCACTTTTGGGGAGCTGTCATGTTGTCCATCTGTACATACAGTCTGTGGCCTGAACCCACAGCACCTGCAGAATTTCAGTAGTGTAGCACGGGAATTTATACCGGTTATTTATTTCCTTTTTAGAATAATAAAAGTGTTAGCAAGCTTTCTCCTTTGGAACTATGTACATTCAAGGTTTACAGTATTTCTAGTGTACCTCTCGATACTCAGGTAGTCTGTTTAATCTTTTTGATTTATTGTGATGCGTCTCTACTTAAACACAAATTATGAGTGACACACAAATTGCAGGTGGAAGGAGCCAGAAAGAATTTTAAAAATGTGACGACATCCTATTTTGGGGACATGAATAATCAAACAATTACTACCACATTTTTTCAGACTGTATAACATGAAATACAAACCAGAGCATGTTTTCCAGAAGTTCTGATTCAGCATTCATCAAACTTTGGTTATATCTTAACATGACTTTGTCAAAGTGTTTAACAGTTTATTAAACATGATTTTTTTTTCTCAAGTCAATTCACATTTTAGAAGCTCCCATAGAAGCTTTGAGTAGAATAAGCACACCTCACTGCTGACACCTAGTGGATATTTGAGCATCGGAGAAAACGATTATTTCATAAATTCATAAATTGTGGGGATTTAAAGGGTCAGTTCACCCAAATCTGTAGTGGTATCCAAATTCTGCTGAAGGAGGAAATATGCAGGGTTATTTAGCATCTTACAAATTCATCAAGAATATACTGTTACTGTAAAACCTAAACTATTAAATTATCGCAGCCAACAGCAGGTCTGACAAGCACACTTTGCAGTGCATGCTGGTCAGTAGAGAGTTTGAGGAGGCCACGCAGCACTGCTTTGTTTTTATTTATTACGTATGATAGAGCTAGATAACAGTAGATTACATCTACAGTACATTTGGAAAATAAAAAAAATCTCCAGTCTCAGAAGTCTCGTGCTTAATGGCTGCTACCCCCAGTGTCTTTATTTCCTATAGCTTCACAGTCAGTACATGAGCAGTGCAGCCGTGCATGCAGTCCTCTCTGGGCTAAAGGGTTTCTACAAGTGGTTTCCTTAGTTCCTGAGAAGTGCACAGTTTGGAGTTTTCAGGTTTTCACAGGATACTCACACCTTGCTTAGGAAATGGGAACAGGAAGTTCACTTTTTAGAAGTCTGGAGCAAAGAAAACGGTACTAATGTGGATGTGATCATCAGGGTTGGGGAGTAATCCGAATTACATATTTAAAATACAAAATATGAGTAACTATATTTGTTACAGTTGCATTTTAAATTGATTGATTGATTATGAATACAGTTACTGTCTTTAAAAATAGATTACTTGAAAGGATTACTTTATTACCTCGACCAAGGAGGTTATGTTTTATTTGTTTGTTTGTTTGTCAGCAGGATTACGGAGAAAATACTGGTCTGATTTTCATGAAACTCAGTCGAAGGGTGTAGCATGGGCCAAGGAAGAACCCAGTAAACAGATGGAGCAGATCGGAGCAGATACACCAATTATTTTTCACTTTTCTTCACATTGTGAGATAGGGCATGGCCTTGGTGGAGGTCTGCGTTCTCCGAGTGCCCTTCTAGTTTGTTTTTGTTATATTCGCTCTAAAATTCTTATGAGGCATTTCACATAAACAGATTTATTTTTAAAAAGTGCAACAATTTCTGCACGCACACAGAGTGCACCTGCCACACAACGATGTGAGAGCAGACGCACAGGACACTGTCAGGAATGTGTTTTTGGAAATATAAGAGACAAATGAGCTCAACAAGATGATTGTGAAGTATTCCAAAAGTAATCCAAAGTATTTAGAATATGTTACTCAATTTGAGTAATCTAATAGAATACATTACAAATTACATTTTAGGGCATGTATTCAGCAATCTGTAGTGAAATACATTTTAAAAGTAACCCTCCCAACACTGGTGATCATAATATAAGACAAAAGACCACAGAGTCTTCTCTCTTATTTCCAGCAGGTGGTTTATTACTGGAAACACAGTCCTTTAATAACAGCCTTTAGTTGTCACAAGTATGAGCTTCCAGTGATCTGCTTTCTTTAATATGTGACCAACAACATCTGTCCTTAAGAAAAAGTGTCCATGGAAAAAAAAAATACCAACCATGGTGCATGTCCCAAAATTCTGAATGGTTCAGAAATAAGTGTTCATTAATGTCAAAGGCTGCCATTATGTACCTAACGCAATTTGACAAATAATTTGTACACAACACATTTCAATATGACACAAACATCGCCCATCCACACCAAGATGACACACAGCTGGTCCAAAATCAGCAAAGTATCTCTTTAAAATAGTTGAAACTGCTGATAAATTGATTCTTTTCTATTTCTATCTAATTGCAAATAACTGATCAGGTTTTCATGGTTTTTTTTTCTCTCATTTGTCTGAAAACTAAAGCACTAAAATATAATTCCTTTGCAAATTAACTTTGTATAATGTATAAAGAGTTACAAACAAACAGACAAGTCAACTGTGGGTTATTTATGTCGATTTCTGATTTTGATCAAAGGAAATGCTCTTGTCTAATAGTTCTGTCATTTGCAGATTTTATACAGTTTTCATATTTAGTTTTGCCTTGTGGTGTGATTATTACCTTAATGTGAATGCCGTTTAGCTGTCTCGTTTAAGTTTATGATCATCTATTATTGTCAGCTTCCAGTAAGGATGACTGGTACCTCGACATCTCAACAATGCTTTGATGGCAGCCTGGTAAGAATAGCTCTCTCCACAGGTCCTGGCCTCTGCAGACAGGAGAGAAGCCCTAAGAAAACATCCGAGGTGACTGTATTTAGTGGCAAGCTGTGAGGACCAGTGCAGATCTGGAGCAGCGCTGAACAGCAAGTCGCAAACGTCTCTGGTTTGGATTTGTTTTCAAGACACTTTTCTTGAGGGTTTTGGGTTCTTATGGGATCAGGGGTTAACGCTGAACAATGAGGATGATGGGAGCAAAAGATCTACTCTTCATCACTATCAGTCACAATGTCTCCTTTATAGGTGAGTTTTTCTTTCACAATATCACAAATGAAGAAGCAGTAGAGTGTCAATGTTTATTTTCTGTATCAGTGGTTCCCAACCTGGGGGTCACGACCCCTACTAGGGGTCACGAGGCCTTTTTGATTTTAAGGGGTGTAAGACAACTTTAAAAAATATATACAGTTGACTCATATTTCAGCATTTCATTCATTTCTGTGAAGAAAACTAAATTAAATTGTTATTTTTAAAATTTGGGTTATTATTCAAGATATAAATATCATAGAAACTCACAGGATGAGGGCACTATTAAGTAGGTTGTGTATGATTGTTGAAAAAAAAAAACATAATACAGAGAACTGTACTAAAAGTTCCTAAAAATAACAGGAAAACTCATCTCTGCTGCAACATTGACAGGAAATAATCTGCTCCAAATTCATCCAAATTGCAAATAACTGATCAGGTTTTTCTGCTCTCATTTGTCTGAAAACTAAAGCACTAAAATATAATTATTTAGCTAATTAACTTTGTATAATGAATAAAGAGTTACAAATAAAGAGACAAGTCAATTGTGGGTTATTTATGCATGTGTCGATTTCTGTTTTTGATAAAAGGAAATGCTCTTGTCTAAAAATAAAAAATAAAAAAACATAATACAGAGAATTGTACTAAAAGTTCTTAAAAATAACAGGAAAACTCATCTCTGCTGCAGTATTGACAGGAAATAATCTGCTCCAAATTCATCCAAATTGCTCATTTTACACAAACTTCCTGCAGTCATTGCGTTCACTTTTTGGGTTAAATTGTACACTCTATCACTTGTTCTGTACTGTTATTGTTATGCATTGAATATAATAAGGAATATCCATAAAATATCTTACTAAAAGTGGAGATATACATGCCTTTTAACCACCTGGTGGAGTAGACATCGCGTTGTGTTAATTTCTGAGTATAATGAACAGACAAAACAGATGCAGGATACAGGAGACAGCGTCATGCAGTCGCATATGCGTCGTTAAAAGCAAAAGTATTATCTGCAGCTTTAGTCAGAGGTCATCAGTTTACTCTGTGATAGAAAAGGGTTACATGGTTTACATGTAAAGAGCTGTCACTTCATCAAATATTTAAAAAATAAAAATCCAAGTTGTGATTAAGGGAGATGCAGGGCCAGCCCTTAGCATAGGCCGTATAGACCGTCACCATGTGGACCGGGCTCTGCACCACTCAGACAGAAAAATTAAAATACAGTTTTAACAAGTTTTTTTGGTTTTTGCAGTCTGTTTTTTGGCATGGCATGCACCCAACGGCACAGCACTTTGAACTACCAGCAGCAGCTGTATAGTTGTGGTAACCCAAGATTTGCAAAAGTCTTGCGAGATGGTTAACATTAGACATTGACCTTGAATGGTTAAGATTAGAGTTCTCGACGCACAGCCCAATCGCACATTGATTCAATACAGTTCAAATAAATAATGTCTCACAGGTATGTGGCAGTCATCTGGCCTCCTGCACGCTCCTGTATTTAAAAGGAGAGTGTGATTAGATAACGAGCTACAGCTGTGATAATCAACTCACCTGCACCGTCCCCACACCTGTCCCTCCTGCAGCTCATTACCAAACACAGACCTCTTACTTCTATAGTCTATGTGAAAGAACAACACAAGAGAAATATATTAAAGATATTTGCACCATCTCAACACAGAATACCCATAAAACAATGTGACTGACATCAATTAAATTAGCTGCAAGTAACACTAAACAAAGTATGAAAGGCAAATCAAGAGAAAAGGGCTAATTTGAAGTGCATTTCAGAACACACACACACACACACACACACACACACACAGACTCTCTCTCTCTCTCTCAAGAGAAGTCTGAAGTGAAGTGCATACACAGGTTAAATAAAATGCTGATTCTGATTATTTTAAATAATATACAATTCGTTAGATTAGAACATAAGACTTTTGTAAAAAAAAAAAAAAAAAGAAAACAAAAGAAAAAAAAATGATATCATATTTTCAGTGAATGAATGTGAAAACTTTTCACAGACCCCCTGACAGATTGTCACAGACCCCTGGGGGTCCCCGGACCCTACTTTGAGAATCCATCATTGATAGCAGTATTAACGTTGGGTTGAGGACCACAATCTTTTAAGATATTGTTTTGGATGGCATTGTTTTTTTCCACTGTGACATATAAGATTACATTAGAAGGGATTTTGAGCGGTTTATTTTGTCCGCTAACAAAACAACGTCTACAAAAACGTACTTTTCTTGGAGGCAGGGCAGGAATCACAAATATTCATCTTTCAGAGGAGATTATAGCGTGAGTGAGTGATTTCTGAGGGGAGCTGCTAGGGGGAAGTCTATCTCTGAAGAAGGAAAAAAAAAAATCAATTACTGAATATAGAACATAAACAATAGCCTTGGTTGTGCGCCATACTGAAGTGAAGGGGAAGTGATATTATGACAAAGCAAATGGGATCACACAGATCGGAGGTTGGTACGTAAACTCAATTGTTTCCACTTCTCTGTTTTGGTTGGCACTCGTCGCTGTGTAGTACAGGAGTGATATGCCTCCACACATGAGCCCTTGGGCAAAACAGACTTGTGTATACTGCTACTGTATGTGGCTTGACTACATGGTGCATCATAAAACTGGCGCCATGCACTCTCCACATACACACACATACACATACACACTGGAGAACTATTATAGCAATCATAATATGAAAGCCTATCTAATTGCTTCTATAAATAGAGAACATGACTGATTGGTGCACATGTTTTATGTGAGCATGATGTTTGTCGGCTGAGAAGATTGGTTTTCTGATGAACCCGTTGAAAGAGTGACACACACTAAACACACGCTACAAGGCTGTCTAAACACTCCTAAATTTCCCTTGTCAAGCCTTGGGAGAATTAACCACAACATAAGGCCAACATGGTGCAATATTTATACAGACAATTAGAAAAACTAACAGAATGCAAATGGATGGAGGCCCAAGGAGAATGTGCTTCAGCGTGAAATGATGTGCTCTCCGCTTACACACACACACGCGCACGCGCACGCACACGCACACGCACACGCACACACTCACACACCTTACTTCTATAAAGAGAGAGATGTTGAAACAAAGGAATGTGGGTAAAGTTCCAGGTGAGTAAAAAAGCCTTCAGTGTCTGACCTCTGTGAGCTCTTCACCCAAACACACCCAACTCTTTATCTCTTTCTCTTATCAGCTGCACTGCCAGAGAATACGCAGCTGTGTGTGTGTGTGTGTGTGTGTGTGTGTGTGTGTGTGTGCGTGCGCGTTTTGTCTCCACGCGTGCAGGTTTATTTGACCAGAGAGGGCAAGCAGGCTCCAGGGTCAGGGTCATTCTGTGTGTGTATGTGTGTGTGTGTGTTATCAGGTCTGATGTCTGCAGAGAGACGGAGTGTAAACACTGAGCAAAGCTCTGTTTACTCTCTTTCCGAATGTCTTTCATAGATTGTCCATTAGAGCTCGCTCTGATCATCTACCAAGTGCTTCATCATGAGGGCAGAGTGGGTAAAGGAGACAGGATGTATTTAGAAAGACTGTGGTCTTACTTAAACACGTCACTTTGCTTCATTACATTATAAAATACATGGCGTCCATTTGGTGGACATTTATCCAAAGCACCTTATAGCTCCATGACTGCGTACACTTTGAATGTGAGTGGCCGCGAAGAACTATCAAGCCCGCTGTTTCACTCAAATATTCAGGTACGGGGAGCAGAGGGAATACATGTATTCAGTGTGCTTCGAGCTAAATGCTAATGTCAGCATGCTAACATGCTCACAGTGACAGACATGCTGATGTTTGGCAGGTATAATGTTTACCATATTCTTATTTTAGTGTGTTAGCATGCTAATGTGCTAATGAGCGCCAAGCACAGTACAGCTGAGGCTGATGGGAATGTCAAAAAAAAGTTACAGATTAATGTCGTGTACACACCGGGCGCAAATAAATTAATTTGCGTGAATTAATTACATATAAAGTCAACGTAAAGACGCGATTAGACGCGAGTTCCGTTCGGGCGCCGCAAATGACGAAATTGCACGGCGCAAATGGCGTGCCATGAAGTGGTGCGATGAAGCGAATTATGCAAATTTGCTCATTCGCGTGAGTTCAAAAATCGGAACTTCCGTGGCGAGCGACGAGAGTAATCAAGCGAATGACGCGTGTCAAAACAGAAGATTCCAGCATCCAAACTCGTGCGAATTAAGCGAGTAGATTATTTTATTCGCGTCTGGTCTGAACACCCCATAATACAGATGTGTGATTTTCTCACCACTGTCGCATTGAAACATTGTCTCTTGGCTGATGTTGAAATCATTGAGCTTGTGTTCCAGACCTGCTCTATATGAAAAAGTGAGATAACTTTTGTTATGCTATTTTGACTTGCAAAATGATCTTTTAAATTGACAAACATCATGGCGCAACTCAAACGGGATCAAAAAATGATTCGTCTCTCTCCGTTCACCTCCGTTCATATTTTTTCCTGAGTAACGTCCCATGGGGTCCACCGGGAGGGCCGTGACTTCGCCTCTCTGTACCGCACGCTGTCGCGGCTGCTAACGATCATGAGTTGCAGCCCTACTGTAAAGAATCACATCTCTGAGCAAGACACCTTCTTGTTTAAGTGTTTGTGTGCAGAAACACGGAGAGGGAAGAGGGGTCTAGGTGGAGACTGAGTGCTAAGTGGATGTGATATTTTTCTCAGCCCCTGCACAGCACAGCACTGTACTGTGGGTGGCAGAGGCCTGGGGTTTCCACCTCAAAGCCCACACAGTCCTGCAATTTATCAAACGCACTGAATCCAAACCCAACTTCCAATATGTGCATTCACACCACTATGCAACTGTATGTTCAGTTTATGATAACAAACAAAGGTAGTGAAAATAAAACTTTGGCAGAGCTGCCTCCCTACAAACTGCTGCGGCCAGATTTACAGTAAGGCAGACCCAGGAAACACCGGGGGGAGATTTTGTGGGGAAAGGTCTGTTTACCTTTGGGCAGGAAAACCCCACACTCTGTGAGGTAAAATAAACTCTTTGTGCGTGTTTATGTATCAGAACTGTGCTCTCTTAAAGAGGTTATTGTTCTTTAGATTTCATAAGAGACCGAGGGAAAGAAAAACAAATACGTGCAGTGTCCGTGTTTGCAGCAGCTGCGTGCGTGTATCTGATTTTGCATGGTTGCATCAGAAAAGGCTGTTGAGAAATCGGTGCGATTCCGGTCATAAAACATCCCACCCATTTATAAGCTGAACCTTCTGTGATGACGCGCCGCCGCCGGCTCCCGTCACTTTCTTTAACTTCAGCACAAGGTGAAGTGTACAAGTCTCCACAGGTCCACACAGGATTAAAAAACAGAAGGTTTTATTCCAATGGTCAACAATCGTCATGACCTCTGGCATGATGAATAGCTGTAAAACATAACGACCTCATGCCTTCTTCTTTGTAATTCAATTATCAGATCATCCCTCCATGTTTCCTTTCTTGCCATCTCTTTCAACCCTACGCCAGGTTACTTTTACAGTATGGGCCTAAACACCTTTAAAAGGAATAGTTCGACATTTTGGGAAATACGGTTTCAGTGATCAACCGCTTATATGGATCAAAAAGAATCAGAATCAACACTAATGCTGTTTCAATAATTCACATGTAGTAATCAAGTAGTCCGCTTACAGTGTTCTTACATTTTGGGTCTTTTCATACATTTCATTTGGAAAAAACGACTTTACTTTTAAAACATAAAACTTTTTTTTTTTTTTTTTTTTTACTGTACTCCCATGATAGTTTGCCTCACGGTAACCCAACTGCATGCACATTTAAATCATGACGGCAAAAATAAAGTAATTTTCTCTCAAAAACTTTAATTTGACCTACAGTAACCTATACTTTATATACAGTACTGTACTGTATTATAGTGCATTTGAATTACAGTAGTGTGATTTAATTTGTACAGTAATTTGAAAAGCGTTTGAAACAGCTGCAGTGTATTTTGAAACAGTCAATAAAATTCAGTAAATAGCGAAACTGTCAGTTTCATTACTTTATAATTCATGTAATGAATATATAAATGTAAATAAGATGGTAATCTGCATGAGAATTAAAAAAAAAAAAAGTTATTATAATCACCCGCTTAAAGTGATCAATTTGACCCGGACAGACGTGATCACTATTAGTTTTCTTGCCTGTAATTAGACGAGATCAATATAATACCAATCTCATATCTGTCAGTTCAACATGAAGCTACAGCCAGCAGACAGTTAGCTTAGCTTAGCATAAAGACTGGAAACGGAGGGAAACAGCTAGCCTGGCTGCGCCGACCAAGAAATAGTCTGGCACATAACCCCCTGTGAAATTTAAAAAATAATCTTTACACTTTGTTTGTACAGATTAAACAAACAAGATGTAACGTGTTAATTAATGAGCTTTAGATGTGCTGGTAGGCATATTATATTATTATTATATTATTATTTTTTACCTTTGTACAGGTGTTTCCAGTCTTTGTGCTAAGCTAAGCTAACTCTGCTGGCTGTAGCTTCATATTTAATGATCAGATATGAGAGTGCTATCAGTTTTCTCATCTAAGAACAATAACTAATACAGGGTTTTACCTGGATTTTCTTTTAGACAAAAGTAGCATCGGCTGCAAAAGGTGCGTGGCGTGCACAGTTTGTGCGCGCGCCTTTAGAGTGGCTGCTTTATGAAATTAACACGATGCGATTGTGTTTTCTGCAGAAGTCACTTGCTCTGTGCTTCCTGTGCTGACCGTTAAATATGAAAAAGAACAAAAATTGGTGACCCACATTTGAGTGAAATAGGCAGGGAAAACCCTGTAATAACCACCCCAGTGCTGTGGTGTGAGGCACAGGAAACAGGGCTGGGTGCACTGCTGTGCCTTTATCAGCAGTTCACACTTTCCCCACACATAAAAAGCATCTTTCAATACTTAAAATACATCACTTCCACTCGTCTTGGTATCGTTATTGACTCCCAGTGTTTAGTTCCCTCTTTATTACCTTTCCCTCAGTTTCTGTGCATTCCTCTGTGAAAGCTGCGGGGCTCCTCTCGTCGTCTCCGTCACGCCGAGCCGTCAGTTGAAATGGTGGTAATCTGCTCCTTCCTTCAGCTGCAAAGAGTTGAGGTTTTCCTCCAGAACGCCTCCTGTCATGTCCTACGGATGAAACAACAACATGAAACAACAGGAACAGGAAACATTAAATCCACACAAAAAAAAGCATTATAACAATAATTGTTTGCCCTTAAACTCTTCCATTTGCTTTGTGTTTTTAATGAAGGTCTTCAGTGTTTTAACTGAACTGAACCAAAGGCAAAGGTTATACAAAAGATTAAAAAAAACCTCTGTATTTTTCAACCTGGACCCTAAGACCAGAGGTAAAAGGTAAAGAAAAAGGGGTAACACTTTACTTAGAGGCCATGTCTATAATGCATTATAATGCATAATACATATACTTTTGCTTTGCTCTTGTTTTTTTGGTCTTATTTTTGTTTTTGTGTATATTTTTGTTTGTGCTGTTTCTTGTTATGCACAGTGACATCAAGACAAATTCCTTGTACGTGAAAACTACTTGGCAATAAAACTGATTCTGATTCTGATTATAAGCACATTCATAAGGCTTTATAAAACTCTTTACAAATGTTTATAATCATGCATGACAACTTAGAACAAGGTTTATAAAGTATTATAAGTGGTGGACATTTCTCTCCCAAGCTTGGCAAATCAAATCTGCTACAAAGAGTTGTCACTGTAGCATGAAGGTATAACGCATTATGAATACTGAACTTATAATACATTATGTCCACCACTTATAATACTTTATAAACCTTGTTATAAGTTGTCACGCACAATTATAACCATTTATAAAGAGTTTTATAAAGCCTTATGAATGCATTATAATGTCTTATGAATGTGCTTATAATACATTATAACAAATGTTTTATTTCTCTGTAGGGTCCTTACAACAATGTTTCTAAATCTTTCTTGCCACCTTATTATTCTACCTACCTGCCCAGGGGGCAAATAGCAATCAATGGACATACACTGATGCAAGGATTACATTTCAGCCCATTCTGCGGCTGCCGGCTGCAGCGCTCTCGCTCAGTACCGGACCAGTTTCAAAAACTGTTGTTCCACTTTGTCACTTAAGGCACGAAAACACGTGAAAATACCAAAAGTTCCCCTTCAACCCATGAAGACCGGATGCAACATGTGTGTGAGTGTTTATCTGCTGCAGAGGCTGAGAAATAAAGGTTTTTTTTCGTGAATGTATTCAATTCTGTCAAATTTTCCAGAAAACCCGTAGGTTTTAGCAGGTTGTTTTAAAATTTCAGGTTTCAGAAGGCTTTTTTAGAGGGTGTCTTAGGTCTTAATGGGTTAAGCGATTGAGATTCATCAACATGTAAAAGGTCAAATGAATAGTATATTTGTTGATTATAGTTATTTGACATCTGGGTATAAAAAAACTTGCGTGATTGAGTCCAGGTGTTTATGAGAAAGGGAGAATGATTGAGTCCAGGTCTCCTTGTCCTCGGACTATGATTACGTCTCCCAATTCCCATAATTGAGCAATTAGCAGCCCCATAGGTGGGGTCACTCTAGATTTGACGTCTGAATCTGGCTAGGTGATAAATAGGCAATTAGAGATTTGGCTGCCAGAACAGCAGTATGTATGTGTGTGTGTTATTGTACATTAATTAAAAAAAATGAATTAAAAAGCTAATGCCATTATCTTAGGAAAAGGCTAAGAAATAGTTATGAATATTTGCAGGATTTTGGAGTACAAAATGTACAAAACCAAACGGTGGCAAAAACATCTGATGTTTGTATAAGCGTCATATGATCAAAGATCAGGCTGCTGTCTCTACCCATTTCCTGCTGCCTTCTGTGTGTGTGTGTGTGTGTGTGTGTGTGTGTGTGTGTGTGCGTGTGTGTGTGCGCCATGTCCTGTGCCGGGCACACGCCCTCGATCATTATGTCGTTAACTTAGATTACAGACCTGAGGGACAGGCGGTCAGAAACAGCAAACACACAACACACAAACACGTTCTCTGCTCACCAGTTTAACGCAGATAATGAAGGGACCAGACGCGTCTTTGTAGTGCAGAACTGGGACTTTTGGCTTCGGTCTTTGCTGGAGGGACATATCAAGAGAAAGAGAGAGACACAAGCTGCGTGTCATTGTTGGTCACAGCTTCATATAAATCCAATTCACTGATAAAATGGTTGGGTGACCACTGATTTGAATCATAGCGTATATCCTGGCTTTACTCACACTGAATCACAATAAACCCATTGTACTTAGTATCCACCAGGGCTGCAACTAACAATTATTTTCATTATCGATTAATCGTTTGGTTTATAAAATGTCAGAAAATAGCTCAAACTATATAAACGATGGACAGAGCTTCCAGGCCTGAAAAAATGAAGCCAATGAGGAAGTGCCTTAAACCGGCATTCTTTCTAATGACCAGCAGGGGGCGACTCCACTGGCTCCAAAAA
>JAOVVB010097394.1:0-13158 GCA_028570985.1 Heterobranchus longifilis | reverse complement strand
GCTCTCAGGAGCTCTGATAGACGAGGCCAAACACCTGGGCAACCTGAGCTTCAACATCTGGAACAAGATGAAGGAGATGGTCTCCTACACTCCTGTGATTCTGGACCCAAACACTGCTCATCCAGTACTCCTCCTGTCTGAAGATCTGACTAGCATGACACTAGGAGAAAAACAGCAGCTTCCTGATAATCCAGAGAGGTTTGATTATAAGCGATTTGTCCTGGGCTCTGAGGGTTTTAACTCAGGGACTCACAGCTGGGATGTCGAGGTTGGAGACAGTACAGACTGGTCACTGGGTGTGTTAGCAGAGTCTGTCCAGAGGAAGGGACGCATACAGTCTGGATTATGGAAACTATTGTTCATTAAAGATAAGTACTATGCACAATGCTCGTCATCAAAGCTAATCACTCATCTTGGAGTGCAGAAGAAGTTCCAGGGAATCAGAGTGAATCTGGACTGGGACAGAGGAAAGCTGTCCTTCTTTGATCCCGATACTAAGACACACATACACACATACACACACACTTTCACTGAGAGGATGTTTCCATACATCGGCACTACGGGTGAAGAATTGAAGATATTGCCACTGAATGTCTGTGTGACAGGTCGGTTTACCGGATAAACCAGTATCCTGGTTTTCATTTCCTGTATGATAGGAATTTTTCATTTAACGCCACAATTGTTGTAACTCTTCAGTCGGCAGAAAAATATATAATATTGTTCACCGATTAGAGTGCTACAGACAGGGCAGGCTGTGAGCGTATTGAGAGGGATCCCCTAATAACTACATACCCTTCTTACTAACAATTATAACTAGTGCTGTCAAGCAATTAAAAAAATGCAATGTAATTAATTATATGCTTTGTGATTAATTCATCCAAATGCCGTATATCTGCAGTGAGACACATTTATAAATATTTAAATGGGTTTTGGTAGATTCATTAATTAATTCATGGACATTAAGGCTGGACCTGAATATTTAACTATTTAGATATTTGGTACGTATTCGGTTTTCAGTTTGGGGAATTAGATATTCATGTTTTATTTTCAATACTGCAGAATAACAGAAAAAAAATAAAAAGTGATGCCTTTAATTAAACTGCAAAACACATGTTGCAGCTAGGGTTGGGTAATCATTTTTACATTTACATTTTACACACCACACAAAATAAAACCACTGCAGCTGCAGTCACCAGGGCACAGAGATCAGTGCAATCAGTGCAAAGGACGTGAAAGCAAAGGTTAACAAAGGTTTCAGCTCGTAATTAACGTTATATTATATTACAGCTATTACAGCAAAAGTCACTGAATTTAACCTCTTAAGTTGCACCTGTCCTCCTGCTGTCTAATTATTCCAAAGATATGCTTACTTAGCCTTTTGTTTATATCGATTCTGTGTCATATTAAATTGATCATATTTGATTATTTTTGACTTGTGTTCGTGTGGAGCCATGAAGACCAGCAACCACCTTGTGGAAGCTGATAGGATCCAAACAAAGAAAAAAATGTTATTTTAAATACTAGTCTAGATTGTAAAGTTTCCAAACAAAGTATATTTTTATTTAGATTTAGTTTATTGTAGTTGGTGAGACTGGTGTGTATAATTTATATCATGTACCAGAACATTTTCAATAAAGTTCAATAAATTACAATCAGTGTTTATGAAATGTTTACAGTTGGGCAGGTGGTGAATGGGTCAAACAAAGGACTTTCATCCAGGAGACCATGTTTCTTTTAAAACTAAAAGTCAACATTGTTATTTTAGTGTGTAGATATCTCACATGCTATATCACATTCTACATCACCTATGTAACTGTGTCCAGTAGTTGTGTATGGAGTTATTTTAGAGTAGTTTAATCCAAACCCTGTTGTTTTTTCCTAAACGTACCAAGTAGTTTTGGTGCCTAAACCTAATGGAGTGTTCAGACCAGACGCAAATAAAATAATCTACTCACGCATCATTGCACCATCCAATTTGCGTAATTCGTGACGGCCGACCGGAACTCACATCTAATTGCGTCTTTACATTGACTTTATATGTAACTCATTCGCGCAAATTGATTTATTCGTGCCCGGTGTGAACACGCTGTAAAAAGGTTCTGTTTCACAACTTTGACCACATGTTTACAACAGCGACCGTCACATGTTTTCACAACATTAAATAGAACGGTCATATTTCATAAGATATGCAAACTGGTAAGATATCATACGAACCCGTTCATGGGAATATGCTGATCGAGGTAATAAATCCAGTAAGAAGTATAGAGTCATTTTCTCAAAGACTTCCATACAATTGGACTTCTTTTTCCAACCAGTGGAGTTAGAAAGATTGCAGGTTTAAGGTACTGGCTTCACTTTTCAGCACCAGAGTCTACATCCACTTCTTTTATACAGTTCACATCAGCTTTCTAATGGAGTACAAGAAAATTACTAATTGCATTTCCCAAAATGTACTATTCCTTTAAAGTCAGATCCTAGAGCTGTACATCCAAAGAATTGATTCATCTGCTTTGACAGGGAGCACACTGCTTCACTTCCAGTCCTGGACTCGCGGTGTTGTGTGTGGATAACAGCAGTGACACGATGGATGCCGGAGCCCGCAGGCTCTCCCAAACCCAGCCTCTGTAACCTTACACCTGACCTGCCGCTGCAACGCTCTCACTCTGATGAGAGGGATCTTTATGGTGGCAGAGAGCTGCCACAGATTCCCTCCTCCTGGTCTCACCACTCTGGGTTTCCATCTCTCCCAGGAGAAGCCCCCAGGCCGCCAACAGAGATGACTTACAGACTTCGCCTTGGCTCTGAGAATGTCATTAAATTCTGATGTTTGTTTAGAAGTTTACCTGGCGGCAGCAAGCACCAAGCCACACCCAAACATGGCACAAAGATGCATAGTAGTAAACACTATTTGTCTTCACATACACCTGGATTCATTATACATAAATATGGAGGTCTGGTGGTGTGTATGCAATAAAATGTTGACATTGTATGTTTCTTTAAACAAGTCTTCCAAACCATACGACCATATGTGTCCTTATGTAGTCTCTAATATGACCCATGCAAGCGTTTTACTAAAATACCGCCCCTAGTGGTCAGAGTAAATGCGACCCATGTGAGCGTTTTTCGCCCTCATACCTAAACTTTATGTTCGTGGGTTAACATTGTTAAAATGGATGTTGTGGTGGTAGTTTTCGGTTTAGGCAACAAAACAACTTGGTAGGGTTAGAAAAAAGGTCATGGTTTGGGTTAAAAATCATGATATTTGAGACATTAAATCATTTCTGCACAAACTCTGGTCTCCTGCGTGAAAGTCTTGAGTCTGTTTTGCCCGCCCACCTACGTTTCTCACTCTATATACTGCCATAACATAGCTTTTCGGCGCCTCACAATAAAATGTCAATATCAGTCAAAATTACTGACCGCTAGGGGCGCTACTTCAGTAAACGCTCATATGGCTCAGGAACAAACGAAAGCTGTGGTTTTCCTCCAGAGGTCAGGCTGGTTTCTTCAAACCACAGATACGTTGAATCTCAACATTTCTGAACTGCAGCAAACCGTTCTCATTCCCTACTCTTCATATACCGACATTTAATCAGGACCCCTTGGTGCTACTTTCTGACGCACTGGGTAACCCTGCGTGTCAAACTGTGACGTTCCACTGTCGTGGTTCACGTGGATTCAAACAAAGTTTAAGCAACAAAACTACTTGGGACATAAAATGCCGACATGTTTTTCTGCCGACTGGGCTCCGACTGCTGACGCACCTCTCAGTAAAACAGCCACAGATGCTTATCAGTGCACCTGTTGCTGCAGCCAGTCATGTTGTGGAGAACAAATTAGACATTTAACAGTATATCCATCAACTAAGACACCTCTACACATGTACAGTGGGATTGTGCTTATAATGGTACTGCAGCATGAGGAAAACTTATACTTATATACATTTATAGATACATATTCTGGTGTTTAGTCCATTTGCTTCCGTAAAAAAAAAATTCTGGCAGGCTCTGAGCAGTCACAGAGCAGTCACACTCTAGTTTTATAACCAGAGGAAAACATGTATGTACCCTCATAGGTCAGGAGTTCAAACTGCCCTAAAACTACATTTGCAGCAGCGTGGGTTGATACACGATTCCTGTTGTATTTAATTTGTTGTCTTGACTAGCTGTGACTTTTCCCCTGTATAGGTCAAGATACAAACAGAACTTTGGAGTAGCTCTGGAGCAAAGCCATCTGTATTTTATGCTAATTAATTGCTCTGTTTTTAATATATGGTATCCGTTTCTTGACAGTGGAGAGAGTAGAGTACATTATGGTCAGCATCAAAGTATTTTCTTAGTATTTTCTTTGTTTGCTCTAAAAAATAAAGCAGTGGTGGAGAATCTGTGGATGTGTACAGCTCTGGTGTGATACTGTCTCTTATTGATTTTTTTCTCCATTTCTCGGTGTGGATCCATTGAATGTAGTGAAAATAAAATGCCATGAAATCCAATAGCGAGGAGAAACAATAAACTGATATCCCGTTTAAGGGATGGAGTGTAGCAGCCAAGCACTGCACTATGGGTAATAAATCAATGTTACTGACAACTGTCCATACTGTGTCTCTGTAAACCAGTGAGATCAGCTGGTGCCTTGACCCGAAGCCAAATATATCTGATGCTCGGCTGACACTCTGATTCAGTCTGCTTACACTGCCATGTTCAATGAACACACACACACACACGCACACACACACACACACACACACACACACACACACACACGGTTGCACAGAAATACAATTATTGTGATGCCAGCACAACGCATCAACACCTAAAGACCATTTGGTCAAATGAGGGTCGTGCACACACACATGCACAAATACACAAGTGGCCTGCAAAAGGCCAACCATGCCAATTCGGACACTCCCCAGGGTGCTATGCATCTTATCTCCACTTCCTGGTGTCCCGCCTGTTAGCTAGCTAACAGATAGGGGCCAGCATGCAGGCATCTGCAGGTGCACTGGAGACCAGATAAGCAGTAAATTAGAGCCGAGCAGAGGCATGGTCCATGTAACGCAGCCCAAGGGTCAGCCTGCATCAGCGGTTATCTCATGATAAGAGGTTAGCTGCAGGAATGTGACCACCTTTAAATGGAGATCGCACTTTAAGCATGACCGCAGTGATTTAGGATTTATTACATGCCAGAAACAGCATGCAATTTTGTCAACTCTAAGTTGTACAATGTTTGCATTTGTAATGAAGTGTTGTAATCTGCATTTGTTCAGCTTGCACTTTTTTTTTTTTAACTTTTACTTACTTGTTACTTATGTATTAGAAAAGTTGTAGCTTAGTGTAAATTTGCATATAACCTCATAACGATCCCGGGCGACATACAGTCTTTCAGATGCTATAGCGGGCTCCGTTTTAATGCTCGTTGATGCTAGATGTTCATGCAATCTTGTCAGGAAGGGGGCTTTTGGTGGAGGGAAAACTAGCATGGCCATATTCAAAGGGGTCACTTGACCTCTGACCTCAAGATATCTGAATGAAAATGGGTTCTATGGGTACCCACATCTCCCCTTTACAGACATGCTAACTTTATGCTAATCCAGTTTGGGCCAAAAACCTGCAGTTATTCTCATGCAGGACAAATGTGTTATTCTTGCCTATTCTAAAATGGTGTATTTGAATATTTCTGCATATTGGGGTCCATAAACAGGTTTAAATTACATAAATTGGGTATGACTGGAAAGATGAGACTTTTGTAGATTCAATGAGCCCAACTGTATTCATGTGTGATGATGTTAATCCCCCATAGTTTCTAGAAGCATAGTTTTATGCAACAAGTATGTCATGTAGTGCATGTCATAAAAAGCTAAAAATGCAGTAAAAAGAAATGTAGTGGAGTGGAAGTACAAAGAAGCATACAATGGAAATGTATCTCAAAGCCATACAGTACCTGAGTAAATGTACTCACTAACTGACTGTAAGGTAGACCTTTTAGAGAGATGCAGAATGATAAATGTCATAATGTAAAAATAATCGTATCAACTTGCAGTCCAGTCGGCAGAATAAAATGTTGGTTTTGTACATTTCTGCAAACCACGGATATGCAACACATATACGTTTCATATGTATCATGTCAACTTTTCTAAAGTAACTTAGTTCAGATCACATGTATAGATTAAAAAACACAAAACTGTGACAGTAGTGAAGCATCATAATTTGGCAATTAAAATGACAATAAATGTCAATAAAGATTTCTGGGGGTAAAAAAGGGCCATTTACATGCTTTACCATGAGCTTCCTTTGATATCCGCTATATATGAAATATACAAATGGAACATATACGTGGTTTGCAGAAATGCCAACATTTATTCTGATGATTGGGTTCGTGGTAAAAAGTCCTGTCACATAATTTATTAAACATTGCACACCAGAAACTCAGCTTAATAACAGTTGCAAAGGTCGTCACCTAAAATGATCTGTTCTAAATTATATGGCCATTTGAGACAAACGTGCAGTGCACTGTCTGGCCTGTAGATGCTTAACCTGTATTCTCTTTAGTTCCATCAAGTTCGGCTCTTTGTGATGTAAAAGTCACAGAGCGTTGATGGATTATCAGGTCTCTTTAAAATCTTTTCTGTCAGATGCTCTGCATTATTTGAGATAAACCAGATAGTGTCGTATTAAATCTACACTCACTCGTACTGTTAGGACTATATTATGATTTACTGGAAGCCTCAATGATTTACAGTTTAATGCATCTCAAAAAGAGAGCAAACATTATCAGTGAGTCCCTCATGGCCCAGAGGTGTGGAGTGATTCGGGTGATGACCTTTACATCCTTAATGGTGCTCCGTCAGATATCCAGATCTACGAGGTGGTGCTGTGTTGTGGTGCTGGGTTACGTGTGAACATTTAATTGATGACATTTAGCTGACGCTCGTCAGCAGGGTGACTGCTGTAAAATAAGTGAGCAGGTAGGGGTTTAGTCTCAGAGTCGAGGACGGAGCAATTTATCATACAGCTGCGGAGGGGATTGAAACTTTAACCTTTCAGCAAACAGTCCAATCTGTCTAACCAGCAGGAAACCCATGTGCACCTATTTTACTGTAGAATCTGATAAAAGAAATAAAGCCATGCTTGGGCCAAAATGTAATAAAAAGTCTTATTTAAAGTTATAATCCTTAAGACTAGCAAGTCCTCCAAACCAAAAGGGCATATCCGTCGTTTGTCCCTAACTCTGTAATACGACATATGAGTGTTTACTGTAGCGCCCCGAGCAGTGGGAGAACAGTAAATATGACCCATATTTTCCATCCTCATACATAAATGTTACGTCTGCGGTTTTTAAACATGCCGTTAACGCTGTAAAAACTAAATTCATGTTATTTGGAAACTGTAATATATAAGTACAATTGATGATAGATGATGTTAAGGTTGAAAGAGAATATGAAAATACATTTCTGAGTGTGATTTTACAGCACAAAATTAAATTATGTAAGAACGAAGCTGGCAAAGAGCGGAGCAGTATTAGGGGAAAACAAGACACATACTGGATCATAAATCACTGTACATTCTGTATTCTTCACGTGTATTACCACATCTGAATTACTGTGTAGAAGTTTGGTGTAACTAAAAGCAACTTACAGTCATTATGCATGCTACAAGAGAGAGCAGTCAGGAAGTACATAATGTGGGATAGAGGGAGCACATGAAGTTTTTAAAGTCACATGCATTGAAGTTCATGGAAATTTAAAACTGCACTAATTATATTCAATGCAAGAAAATGAATTAGAGTGCATTACTTTTCGTATGACTACAAACAGTGACTGAGAACAGCCTGTCTGAATACAGATATTTTGTGAGATAATACACAGATACAGACAGCAGCAGATTCTTTAATAATAGTTTCTGAAAGGCTTTCAGACCCCGCGGTCATGGAACTTGCATATAAAGGACTCTGAGAAGTCAAATACAACACTGTACTGACTGTATAATGATAGATTAGCTTTCATCTGGAATAACTTGATCTGCAAAAGCCTCTCCTGAATGCTAACACAGTTACTTTTCACCAGGCAGTGTGTAGGAACTGACTTTATTAGAAAAAAAAGTTTGTGCGTGTGGGAAGGCAACATGTTGAGATAACAGCACATGCTGCTACAGAAAGATGGGGTTAAAAACTAAGAAACAACGACACTGAACAAGATACAGATGAAAACAAGAAGAAAGGCATGAAGTGCAGGAGAAAACAGAGAAGCACAAAGAGGAAGGAGATAGAAACGCCCTGCGCTTTTCCCATGATGCCCCTCTTATTCCTCATAAGACGTCTCTGTTCCTGCAGCTTGTTACTTTGCTCTTGGCTGCGTGACAGTCCCTTCCTACCCTCAGCGGGGTGTTAGCCGTGATGAGAGGCCGGAGGCGGCAGCTGAGATAGTGAGCGAGGGGGAGGAAATGATAGAGGGATGGAAGCACGGATAGCATAACGGAGGAGGAAGGTGCACAGGCAGAGAGTAAGAATAAGAAGCAGGGGCAGATGGTGGACGGATGAATGGATTGATGGATGGAAGGTGAGACTTGTAAGGAAAGGAGGAGGCTAAATGGAGAGAGGGTGTGTGTGTGTGTGGGGGAGGGGAGCAAAATCAAATTTGGAAAGAGATGAATGGAAGAGTAGGAAAAAGCCAGAGGGAAAGTGACAGTGATTGTGAGATACCGAACAGCGGTGGAAGAATGAATGGAAGCTGGGATACGTGAGAGAAAAGATAGTGGGAGACGGAGGGAGCGAGTGTGCAAGCTGCAGATGCTGAAAGGGAATGGATGATTTCGTGTTAACTAGCAAAGTTGTCTAGGTAGGGAAGAACGGGAGAGAGAAGAAATCAGACGAGAGGAGGGGGGGGGGGGGGAGCTTGCATAGAGTGACGCATGAGAGAATCCTAAGGAGCCTCCAGGCAGACTTCCACCAATGGTGGGTGAATTCCTTCAGCCTCCAGCTCGATGCCATGGCAACGCCACGCAGAGACTGGCTGTAAGTCAAGTGTAAAGGCTGGATCTTAGCCTTGGGAGCCTGGATGGCGTGGAGTAAAGGCTAATTCGCATTTGCCTGCTATGTTTTCAGACTGACTGGAGTCACATGACTCAACAGCATCCTCCAACTTTCTGCACGGGCATCATCTCACTGGGGATGGGGAGATAAGGCTCATTTAATGCTCCATTTACGTACACGATGTCACCGTCAGTGTGCACATACGTGTGTCCTTTACGTTGGCAAAACATCCACCAGAGGGCAAAAGAGAGTCAAAAGGTTTTCTGACAACAACAACAAACAGGATGGTGGAGGAGGTCGTAATAATGAACCTCTCAAGAAAGAGGGAAAAGCAGAGGCAGTTTTTTAGACGGCGGTGGTCCGTGAGCCCGTTAAATACATCGACATAAAAGAACATTGTATCGAAAAAGAAACTAAGATCTCACCTGCACTATTTGTTGTATGTGTCTCTTGCTCACAGTATCAGCTCTTTAACTTTGTTGTGGGTTTTATTAATGAATGATAATGTAAAAGTTGTTATGGAGCGGGTATGATATGTAGTTTGGTTGCTGGCAATTTAATTGATAGGCAATTATTATTACTGTATTTTTATTTGAGTTGGTTGTTAAAAAAAACAAAAAAACAAAACAAAACAAGGGATATTGGAGTATGTCTGCTTAGTTTGTGTGAGGGTTTTTTGGCCATTTTCTAACATTGTAGAGAATTAAATTCTTGTGTCTTATGTTTTGTGGATATGTTGTCTTGGACTCCAGGAAGACTAGCTGGTTGCCGAGGCTTCAGCTAATGGAGATCCTTATAATAAACAAATAAACAAATATCTATTAAATAGTGTATTAAATACATTGCCATTCCGTATCTGTAAGCTTTCAGATAATGTGCAGAATTACGGACGAAATAAATTTTAATTATTTCGTCCATAATGAGGCCGTATTAGATTATAGCTGTGTGAAGAAAATCAGCATATCAAGTCACAAAAAAAAACAATGTGTTGTGTGTCTCTGGTAGTGAATGGCCAGCTGAATGTGCAGCCTCCCTCGGCTTCATCGTGTGTTCACACCAGACACGAATAAAATAATCTGCTCGCTTAATTTGCACGAGTTTGGACGCTGGAATCTTTTGTTTTGATTCGCTTCATTCGTGTGATTTTTCAAGATTTCAGATTTTTCAACTCAAGAGAATGAGCGAATTTGCGCCATTCGCATCATCACGCCCCGTCCTTCACGTCATCCGACCGGAACTCGCATCTAATCGCGTCTTTACATCGACTTTGTATGTAATTAATTCGAGCAAATTAATTTATTCGCATCTGGTGTGTGCACGACATTGTAGTGAGTTTCAGCTCATTGTTTATCTGTCCGGTCCTCGACTTTACTGTTCTGGTCAACGTGATCTCATGGGAAAACGTATAAATAGCACGTCACTTTTCACCCTGTTTCGTAACGCATTTAAATTATTTTACACTCCATTCTCATTCACAACTCGTAACACACGGACTGTTTCACATCACTTTTGCACGTCAAACTATGGGACGGTTCTATAATAACTACATTCCTATCCTAAAATAGGATTTTTTTCCCTAAATGCAGTTTGCAAAAATCCTAAATGTCATCCTAAACTGAGATACGATTTCAGAATTAGGATGTTTCTTTAATGAGGCCCGAGTCTATACATGTACACATTGGTTTTATTATTGCAGTGGATGTAGAGGTTTCATCCCACCATGATTGTTGCATTCCTTTTTGACTAAAGTCCCAACGCAGTCATGATCCACCCACACAGGCGTGCTGACGGACTGGCTGGACCTGTTCTCTGGACTGTGTGGGTGTGTACGTGTTAAACTCGACTGACATCTCCCTCAGTCTTGGCACCCATGTTGCACATGTTAAAAGTGTCTGTATGTTGAGTGACCTCACTTTAACCCTAACAGAACTCCAATCAGCCAAAATAAGTTAAAACAGTTGTGGTGATTTGTAGGAATTTTGTATGAAATCATTTTTTGGCACAGTAAAATAAGAACATGCCACATTGTTTCCAGGCATTTGCCTGGTATTGCATTAGCTTTTAGAACAGATTTCTTGGAAGGAAAAGCCTGTTGGACTACGAGTCTGCATTTAAACTGAGTTCGTGACCCAGTGTCAGCGAGCATCTGCGCATCTGAAATGACCTTGGACAAGACACTAAAGCCCTGCCAGCGATGGGTGCTGTGACTGACCTCTGATGTGCGCGGTGCTGGTCGAGGAATTTGCCCTGTGGGGAACGATAAAGCATCACATTAATATTCCTCATCCTCGGCCTACACACAAATCTATGCAGCAAGAGAGTCTCGGGGCATAAAACCATATTTTTATACTGTACATGCAGCCCTAAAGAATTCTGTGTTCTAAATATACTGCAGTGCTGATGCAGTTTCCAGGGGAATACCAATAATGGCAAGCATTGTGTGTGGAGATAGAGCTGACATATGTTGGGCCCTCAGTAAAGACATAGTGCACAGTAATTGTGCCTCATGCATGCATTTAAGCTACTGTCCGATATTTGTGTATCCTCAGATTATTAGTGAGTTTCACCCAGACCGTCCCCACCCCAAAAGTGGTTGTATAGGCTGTATATGCAAGCAACGGCGGTGACCTCTAGTAGCTGTAGTAATTATGACGGGAGGAAAGGAGGAAGTCAGGGCATGATGTATGAAGACAGAGAAAGTCCGTTTAGGGTGGGTAGGAGGGGAGGTGGACAGGGCATTATTGAGTTGTGTTACATTAGGTGACATGACGTTAACGTAACTTAACGATGTCACATCTTTTCCTAAACCTAATCAGTAGTTTTGTCGCCTAAACATGATCTCTATAAACAGATTCTACATACGAATACAGAATCTGTAGGCAACGGGACAAGATTTATGTAACTGAAGTTCTCTGGTTTCCATTTGTAGTCCGGCCAATTACGTTTGAGCGTGCTTTGCAGGTCTGACAGCCATGTATGAGAGCTCTGACAGCTTTTTTAAATTTATCTGCATTCATATGCAGGTATCCGTTTATAGAGATGTCGACTCTCAACTCCGACTCCATTCTCGGATCTCAAATTGCTAATCGGACTGGAAACAACATTTTGATGACCGGCGCTCGGAAGAGGAGGTCTTGCCCCGGATATCAGTGAGCTACACTGGAAAGGCTGAAATGTTGGCCGTTGCGAGTTTTGCCTAAATATAACAAAGGTGTTCT
Source organism: Heterobranchus longifilis (assembly GCA_028570985.1). Lineage (NCBI taxonomy): Eukaryota > Metazoa > Chordata > Actinopteri > Siluriformes > Clariidae > Heterobranchus > Heterobranchus longifilis. The sequence goes on along the minus strand of JAOVVB010097394.1, from coordinate 913 downwards.
ATTTCACAACATTAACCACGGTCACGTGACCGCCATTTCACAGCAGTGATATATGTTGTTTTGAAAGTCATTGGCAAACAACCTATTCTACCATTTAAGTATGAGGCCAGGATGTCGGTTTCAACACGTCACATAGTAATGATAAGTATTAAAGGCAGTAGTAAATATATAGGACTTTGCCATAGACATTATCATACATTTTCACAGTAAAAACTCATCCTAGGCAGCCTCTGTCCCGGGGTTTTATGGTGTAGCTAGAATCTTTTATTTGACTTGCAAAGGCATAAAAGTGGACTATAAGTTCCATAGTTAATAGATCATATTTCACTGTATAAGAGATAAAACATGGAGAGTGAAAGCATCACTCATTCCAAATGACAGATAAAAACTGTTTGACTTTGAATATCCATAAATTTTGTATCATGGTGTCAGTAAAAAGCACACACTTTTAGTTATGTGATGCTAAAAAAAAATACCAAATGGAGGGAGTGCAGAAAAATCCAGTGTGATTCTACTTTTCTATGGAGGGAGAGTTCACTGTGTTTTAGGCTGATTTGTCAAATGCATTTGTAAATATAAAAAAAACTTGCCAGATGCAGCTTATATTTACATGATATACTGGGAAAATCTTCAGTAATTCCCAAGTCCACAAGTGTATGCAGGGTGTGTGTGTGTGTTTGTGTGTGTATCTTAACACAAACTACAATGATTGTAAATCAAAGGGAGATAACTGCAGGCTAATTACTGTTGAGAGATTTCATTATATTTTATCTGATGAGATGAGATCACATGATGATAACAGTAATTGGGACATTATGAAACTTTAATTTATTTTGATTTTGTTGGATACATGCTATTGTATTTATGTGTAGTAACCCCCCCCCCCCCCCCCCCCACCCCCCCCCCCCCCCCC